>DWCF01000110.1:0-67012 GCA_018230265.1 Delias oraia | reverse complement strand
ATTTTTACATATGTTATCCCTCTCACTATTCTGCACGTAACACGGCCGGTATGGCTGTTGGTAGTGGTTGCGGTCATTACTGTCCATCGCGTTTGTGCAGGTAAAATATAAATTTATAAACCATTTAAAGACGATTCTTTAATTTGTCATTATTTTATAGAACCTTAAGTAATATAAATTCATTATTGCCAGACATTTCTACTGTTGTTTAAGCCGAGCACGTGCATAAATTTTTTTTTTTAAAAGAAGTCTTGTTTATATATTTCCTTTAATTTTCAGTTATTTTAATAGCAATATAATAGTCTTTTTGCAATATGAAACATTGAAAATCATATTGTTTTTTAAATTGTGCGCGGCTTAAACAACATTGGCAATAATGAATTTATATTCCCAAAGGTTCAATAAAAATAATGTAAAACAATAAAAAGAATCATTTTAAAATGGTTTAAAAAATTGATACTTTACCTGCACAACACACTACCAAGAGACAGACCGACCGTGTTACGTGCAGAATAGTGAGAAGGCTAATATATCTAAAAACAGGCCGACCTTAAATGTTTTCTCAAAAATGTTGCTAGCTCTCGTAATATAAGTTTTCATTAAATTCAATACATTGAATTAACAATATACCAATCGACTATAATTCTTAATAAGTCTCAACTTCACTGAAACTAAATAGATGGGACGTTAGAAAAAAGTTTTTATGTACTATTTTGAAAAGTACTTTATAACTACTACACTTTATGAATTTTCATGGGTTTGAACCAGTTTTCGAACTCAAATGCTGTTTGTGGATTCTGCAGTGACAAAGATTCTCTTCAATATGCTTCAATGTACTCGATGAGTCTTCTGATTCTAGAATTTTTGTTTTGTGAATCGAGAGTCGAAACTAGCAAACCAATGGAAGAGCTATGCTGACTGCCATGCCACATACTCCATTGTCTGCTATATAACAAAAAAAACGAACAGGAGGCTTACCTAAGATAAAATCACCCATTCTTTAGAAGTTAGTATACAGTTTCAGGTAGATAACATGAAAATTTTACTGTTAAGACAATATCTTTTAAATAATCATATTATAAGTCTCTAATTATAAAAAAATACGTGATACATTTCATATCCAAAGATTATTTAACCATCAATTATTTAATATTTAAGTTTTGTTATATCATGACTTACGTACAATAAAACAAATCATTTAGAAATAAACATATAATTCTGTCTAGTATGGTTTATGTCGGTGTGTGTGTTGATTTTTACTTCTGTATGAGGGTATGTCGTCGCATTCGTGAGGGCGTGACTCGCTCCATACACTGATGAGGCCAGACTCGCCCGCTGTTATCAGGTAATTGTTCTGAAATAATGAATTCCTATATAGTCTGTTATATAAAGAAACTAGGATGTCGACGATAGTTAATTAATGCAAAATTAATTTAAATCAGAATAAATTGATTAGGAGCTCCAATTCATTATATGAATATAAACCATCCAATGTTGACTGATAAATATTTGTACAATTAATGTAAAAAAGTCTATTACTTACAATAGTGTCATAGTGGCAGCAGCGAACTATTTGTTTGTTTTTAATAAAATCAGTACCAGGTAGTAACCGTTTATCTGAGATACACAGGGACCTCAAAGTGTTGCTGGAAATATTAATTCAAAATGTTTAATTATACAATATGAGAACACTCTTAACATTGAAAAGTATACATATACATAATCACAAAATGGTTTGCACCAAATGATTTAACTATTTCAAGTATTGATGTCTCGATTCAATAAATTATTAAATATCTAATTTAATTCAATAATTTTATCTGCTTTAAGCATTTATTAGTCATTCTAACAGTATTTAAAACAAGAATTTAAATTACCCTTCTCCACCATGGGATCCAGCCAGCAGCCAATTAGTATTGTCTGCACCAGGGAACATGTTTACCAAGTAACAATCATCATCTCTGCTCCTCTGCAAATCATGTTTGTTTATTAATTAGTTTTAAAAATCTTAAGTATAAATTAATATCATAAAAATGTATACCTTTATACTTCTTGTTATTTTATCTCTATTGTATTCCTTGATCATATCACCAGTGGCAGTATTCCATATTTGTAAATCATCAGACTGTGTGACACAGCCTATCTGGTCTCCAATGAGCCATGTTAGTTTCTCTACTGAGTTACCAACATTCATTGAATAAGTCAGAGCACTATCTTCATCTTGTTCAAAAAGGTTGAAAATATTGATGAGGCCATCTATTGCACCAGATGCCAGCACTGAATTTGTGTTTGGTTTAAATTTCACCTGAAATGAGTATCTTAACAGTTGTTTAAATTCTATAATATATTTAGTAATATCTTCTAAGTAGAAATTTTCATATTGTGTATTTAAAACAATTTTAATAATATTTGTGTATGGTCTACATTATGTTGTCTATAATCCCCTTTGGCATATGAGGTAACACTACCACAGTAAAAAAAGGTTTTATGTTGAAGAGTAATACAGTTTCATTACCTGTGTAATATCCTCAGTATGACTTTCCCAGTAAGCTCCCAATGGACGATTTGCACGTGGATCCCAGAAGACAATATATGATTCATCTTTCATAAATTGACTGCCCGTACAAAATAGATTGCCTTTGTCTGATACATCCATACATTCATAAGGTCTAACAGGACAATCTTCTTCTTCTAAAATATATCAATATTTTGTATTAAATATTACATTAGTATGGGCATTCTGCATATGTAAAATAGATTTTATCATTCAGAATATGTTATAATATTAGTAATTCATAATTTACTATTTAATAAAATCTCACCTTTAAATTCTTGGACAGATTTACCACTGGCTCTTACATCCCATAACTTAATAATCCCATCTAAACCAGTAGAAAATAACAGATTATCTTGGCTTGGGTGAAATTTCACCTCGGTAATTTTTTTATCATGGCCTTCTAAACGACATATCTTTTGTATTGATGAATCAGTTAATTCATACACTTCTAATGTGTTATCTTGAAGGCTTATCCCAATATTTAATATCCTGAGTTGAACAAAATTTTGTTAATTTAAATGGTAACTATGTAATGCAATTCTGTATTTTTTATTTTACATATTTCAAAACTCACTTATTGACACTGAGTGCATAAATATATGAAGTTTTAAGTGTAACCGAGGTTTCTGTTAGTAAATAGTATTCTTTATTGAACTGTTGTTCTATTTCTTCTGAAGGAATGATATCCCGGTCTACTTCTAAATTCTCAACAATATCGGCCATTATGTCAATATACCTACTTGTTCTTTTACTTTTTATTTAAAATTCAATATGAAACTGTAATTTAAATTAGAAGATAATTTGTAAAGAAAATCAATACAACTATATAATATTTATTAATCCTATGATATATTTACATTGCATACCGCATGTGAATTATGACTTATATGGTATGTCAAAAATAAAAATTCCAAACTAAACTCTCTCTATACTTTATGAAATTTTGACAGATTTGTAACGACGAGCCAATGCAGGTTTTATTGTATTCACAACAAAATTTCTAAAATAAGGAAATATTATGAAATTTTACAAACTAGAAATATTTTAATTTTTAATAATATAATAATCGACAAAAGTGGAATAATAAATATTTCTTATAGGCATCATGTATGAGAGCAATAAACAGTAGATTGTATTTTTATATGAGATACCTATTTTTTGGAAGGTTTGGAACATTTTTAGAAGGATATTTTTTTGGAAGAGCTATTTGCTACCGGTCATACAGCCATCATAGCTTCACAGGGTCTTTTGCGAATTGAGTTTTAGCCGCGATTAGCGCAAGGGTGTCTCCTTCGAGACACGAACCTCGGCTTGGGCCGTTAGGTAGATTAAGCTAGGTACTTGCCTCCATATCCGGCGGTAGCGGTTGTTATCGCGATCCCTACACAGAACCCTACCATCTGAGTTTTTGTTATTATCCTCTCGGGAGGCTATTAGCTTGTTGTTAGCTATTATGATAGAATCATTCGGATCATGTAATACGTCCCTGGGTCTCCATTTTTGTTTGATCAGGAGTATAATCAGCTCTGTGGCGCACGAGTGGATGGTGTTCGGCGCTAGCGAAGCAGCGCTCACTCGTTTACCTTAATCGATTAGGCTTTAGTGGGGAGCTCTAAGTCGTAGTTAACATTACGTAAGCTACGTATACGAACAACTCCAATATAGTAGTACAAAACTACACAGGTGGTAATCATTACATAGTCTGAATGGATGGATGCATGAAGGAAATGTGTGATAAACGGTATCGTTACCATTATATTTGCTGAGAAACTAAAGTATGCTGCATTTTTGGATTACTAATTATTCTTTGGAGTTCTTAAAAATAAAATATTTAATAGGTAAGTATAAATTTAATTTATTATAATTTAAGTCAAATTAAAAACATATTTATTCATATTAGGTACACTGATAAACAGATACCTGCCTACAGCTTTTCAGTCGAAAAAAACGGCGAAATAATAAACTATAATATATCTATTTTAAATAACTTATATGATAATGTGACTTATAATGTCGCTAGCATTCTCAATTTTATTTAGTTATATTAATATTAAAACTAATAACTATTGTTATTATTTATATTAATATTACCTTTTTACTTAATGTTCTAGTTAAAATTAGTACCTACCTTTAACGTGGGTTTTGACGTATTAACAACTAGTTTATATTATATATTAAAGTATGACGTATAAATTTACACTGCAAATTTCAATTCAATGAAGCTAATTTTTATTATAATTACGGCGCGCTCCTTTGGACCTAGGTCCGACTCTCTCGATGTCTCCTGCAGCTAATCGGACAACAATGTTATGAAGTGGTAAAGGGCTTATGGCGTGTAGTACAGAGGTCTGTTCAGAAAAAGCCCAGCGGATATATTGTTCCATACGCACGTGGTCTGTAAATAAAAGGCCTAAATAAAAATTGGATTATTATGAAGATCGAACGATGAAACAATTTATTTACACCGTCGTAAAAGATGCACTGGATAAAAACAGATCATCCGCTCCAAAAGCAACCCTAATGCTGACCACAATCTTCAGACACGAGAGACCGACTTCAGAGAGTAGTAGATGTTACGCTTATTAGGCTTACCTATGGCCGGGTCGACGATAGCAAAAGCCCGTTTCAAAGCGTCAACAGTAACAGGACGGTCTTTACGCCTCCCACCAAGCTCTGCCACTACCTCACGGATGTACTTGTCTTGCGCCAATTGCCTCTGGCGGAACAATTCTCGAGCTAATTCTACGCGGTCGAATCCTTCTTCATTCTATTGATACGAACATTCAAATCGTTATTAAAATTTTCTTATAATTTTGGCTCGTTCTAAATAAGAAGAAACGGGCTCATAGAATTAGTGTTGCCCAAATGCAAGACTTAGCCAGTCTTGGTCTTGCGCCAATACACCTGGTATTGGTCTTGGTCTTGCAAGTCTTGTATTTTACCTATTAGACTATTGATATTTATTTAAGTTTAATTCAGATCTTAGAAAAACCTATCAGAATAGGAACATTTTAAGGTTGAATTAGCACAGCCATAGTAAAGACCAATCAGATTTATAAAATATTTCAAAAGATTTAATGAGAAATTCTAAAAAATCACTGTCAAAAAAAATTGCAGCAAGACGCAAGAGTCAGACTTAGTCTGGGTCTTGGTAAAATTACGCGGTCTTGGTCTTGGTCTTACATTTGGGCAACACTACATAGAATACTAAGCGAAATAGTAGTTGTACTTAAAACGACTATACGTTGAGGTTCTGAGCGAGGATATCAGAGGCCCTTAAAAATGCTGCTCAAGCATCGTAAAATCCGAAAATACAACCAATGCGCGGATTATGGCGCGGTTTTCCATATTATTACCGGACTTATTCGTTGTCTGCTATAAATTATAAGGCATAAAAATTAAAACATTTTCGGCTAAATACCAATCGTAGTACTTATTATATAAAACAATTTAAGTTAGCTGAATAACTATTATAAGCCGTAATAATTATATCAACAGGTACGTTTTACAGTAACTGTGCGCCATCAAACCGAAATTGTTTAGTTATCATATACACATTTACCTCATAGAAGAGTTTGTCTAAATTTATTTCATTACAGTTGAGTTTCATTTTCAGTTGTTTCTTGACAACATCGATTAAGTTTTTGATGTCTACTTCATTCTTCAGAGGGAACGCAGCTCGTACCACACGCTCGAATTCTTCTATTGTAACTGTCTACAATATAAATTAATGAACATCAATTAAAATTAAAAGGTCATGTTCTAAAGTTTATTTAAATCGAACCAGTCTATGTCTAAGTATTACATTTTAAAAATGAACGTCAATATCGATCGAACTTTCTTGTAAATAAATAAGTTTCAAAAAATGTCAGATGGTTTTATTTTTACGATTTTTTTAAATGTTATCCAATCCGTGGCCCACTCTGTATTTATTTATTGTTCATTAGTAATCCAAGCAGATTTCAACCCTACTTTTGCGATGTAAAATTACTAATTCTTAAGTCTCACTGATCCAATTAGTAAATAAAAGAAAAATTTCGAACTGCCTCTCTAATTGAAAACAAAATATGACTTACGTAAATTAGGAATCATGAAAGCAATTATTGGTAGCTAGCGACTCATTCATAATTTTACACAGAATTGCTATAAAAAATTTACAAAGTGTGAATATTTCTCATTCGTCAAGGACGTAGCTTGAATATTCTTACCTCTCCGTCTTGGGCGTGGCGGTGCAATTGATTTTGCAAAAGATCCCAGTGGCGTCGAAGCCCCCAGTAGACCTTCTCGCTCAGCTGCCCGTGCAGCGCGCCCCACCACACACGTACCTACATACGTATATACATTTAAGGCAATTAATTAACATGTATGCCAATAGTTACCCATAAACAATAAATATATAATTGTGCTGACGACTTACGTAGGTACAAATCAGAGTTACAAATACAGTATTTTATGTTCATTTTATATACAATTTTCTTTCTATAAGATATGGCAGTATATATATGGATAAGATTATTTCTTATTAACTAACACTACTATTTATTATAAACGCTATTAGGGCATTAACTGGCCGGCTCGTCCGAAGTGATACCATCAAGGGCCCACAGAATGCTCAGCGTGAAACGGTACTCGTATCTACACTCGTAAAGTGGGAGAACCATGCTGAAGCATATGCGGACGCACTAAATTGGCCGGCTCACCCAAAGTGATACCACGGACTCATAGAATGCTCAAATGGTACTTGTCGTACTTGTAATGTATTTCGCTGAAAGTTAGGGTATGGGAGACCCTTCAAAATACCGTTTAAGTGGCGTTAAAAGCCGGCAAAACAACCGCGCGGTTGACCTTGGGCGGCGGTGTTCTCTTACCATATAGGAGCTTCATCTGCTCCGTTGTCGGCTATACTATTTAAAAAAAACTGTTTATCTGAGTGAGCGGGGATATCGGAGGCTCTTGAAATTATATACCGCTTAGGATTTAGCGGCGTAAAAAGCCGGCAACACATCAAAAGCGCGGTTTTCCATGGGCGGTTGTGTATTCTAACCATAAAGAAGACCAATCTGAACCGTTGTCCGCTATACAATAGAAAAAGTCACCTGCGGCTCGTCCAGCATGGTTTCAGCGCCTGCGCACACGTTGTATGCCCATTCCGCTCGCACTGACAATTGCTGATATCTGATATATATTTTAAAATACAATTGAAATTTTTTGACATCTATCTTCATTGACTTTTAAACGCTTTAACACATAGAATTTAAACATATAGGACGTTTTTTTAAATTATTTAAATCTTAAGAGAAAGAAAGGTACTAGGTTACCTGTCCTCAAAATACTTTGTGAGGTAGTCCTGTAAGGTTAGGTGGGGGTGGTGTATTCTTCCTCGCCATACATCGTTGACGACAACGCGAACCTCGCGTCGCGATAGGCGCAAGTTACGCACACGCCCCGTATACCGAAGATAAGGAGGGATTGCTGGATCTGTACCCTAGATTTCAATATCGCACTTTTTAGAATCACACCGATATTGAAAAATATTACATAAATGTAATTTTATTAACAGAAAGAAGATAAAAGTATGCTACGGTATTCAGATTTATTTTGTCGTATGGATTGAAATGCCATCTCAAGAAAAAGACAATATGGGTGTACTTACACAACACTTACAAATGTCGTAAAATGTCTTATGCCAATTATTTGGCTTATTGACAAGGAAAGTCGATTTAGTTTAGGTTATCTCTTCATTCGTAGCTAGAAAGAAGAAATAGTCACAAAAGAGTATTTCTCCTAACTACGATTCGTAAAATACAAATAACGAAAATGAAGCAATAACCAGCCCATCAAAGTATTCCAAGTGCTCGCTCTCAGCTGCCGGGCCCAGTTCTTTAAGCAAAGCGCGCAGCTTGTCACGAGATGCCAAGCCATCCGCAAGCTGACTCCATCTACATGATAATATTAGGTATTTCATTTATTTGATGTAAATATCACAAAGTTTAAATAGAAAAGATTACAAAAATATGTTTATTTCAGTATTTGCAATTTTCAGCACAATAATAAATATAATATTTTTAATATTCAGTTGAAATAGACATTATTAATTGGAAATTGAAGAGTATTTTCTACTAAATGAATACTTTCAGTTCTATCTGCGACCATTTTGGGTATCTAAATGTATCTTTTCCAATGTAGAATCAAAGTATGCCATTACACTAACGAAGAGAAATCCAATATATCAAAAAAGGTCTTCATAGGACTTACTTTTGTTTAGAATCTACTTATATAAAAAAGAGCGTAGCTCTCTCTAAAAGGTGGCAAGGCATCGGCGACCCTACAAGTGCTGGGGGTGTCCATGGACGGAGTATCTCATATCCTAAATGAGCCTCTTGTTTATTCCCTTCCGTTTTCATTAAAAGAATTACCTCTCTTTCCCACCGCCTATAAAGTCCGCGCAGAGATCCCAAGGAGGCCGCGGTGTGCCGGCTCGTTCCAATTCACGGCACCGCTCCTTACATTCCATCAATTCTTCTTCGAGACTACTCTTCTGTGCTACAATATTCATTCGAGAGTTAAGTACTTTAATCATATAAATTGAATGTCTGGATGGATTAAATGTAAAGGCTCGACGTTAAACAATGCAGCGTGTTAATAATTAATGTGGAATTTTCAACAAATTTCAAGAATTTTTAATAAACATAGACAGGGTTGTAATTTAATTATATTATTAAATTCAATCATACATTAATTCCACACAGTAGTTACCTATAAGAAGACGATAACGCAATTCGGTTCAGCATATAGCAAGTGAAAAGTAGGTGTCTTTTAATAATTTTAATATATATACTAATATATTTCAATTTTATTTAAATAAATGTCTACCCTTGGTGTAAGATGTTGTTGTTTCATTTTCATATTATTTTTTTTATAGTTTAATGGACAAAGGAGCAGATAGGTCTCCTTTATGGTAAGAGAACAACACTGCCACGCCTTAGTCCGCGCATTGGATTTATCGCCGGCTTTTTACGCCGCTTAAGCAGCATTTTTAAGGGCCTCCGATATTCTCACTCACTCAGCGAAACAATAGGTAGAAGTATTGTTTCAAGTACAACTACCATTTCACGCTGAGTATTCTGTGTATAATTGTTTGAGGTTGATCATTACATATATTTAAACATCGACGTAATTTGTAGATAATTACCGAATAATCTTTTATGGCTGATTTGAAGGTTTTCGTACTGAGCCAATTGATGCTGTAACTGTCCCTGTATCTCTACATGTTCACTTTCAAGCTGTTCGAAGTTTCGTCGCGGGACTGTCTCCGCGTACTCCTCCTTCATCCTTTTAAGCTCACTTTGAGTTGACGATAGCTGCTCGCTATTCATAAATTAATGGTTTTATAAAATAGGCCATACGGGCAAGCGGCTCACTAAGTGATAATTGATCGTCACTATGCCAATTACATGTATGAACAAATGTACAGACATACAAAAACTCGCAAATCTCTCAAAATGTAGATCGACAAAAATTTTTGTTATCTATTGTCTTGACGGAAAATGACGAATGTGGCTACAATTGAGTGCGTTCAACTACAAGTTCAGAACGCTCACTAAACCGTTCGGCGTACCACATGAGATCCCACAAGCGCAATCGTTATGATCGCGGAAAACGTCACAACTGATATAATTTTCGCTCATAACGACCGATCTAAAATGGTGAGTCGAAGTTTTTTTTTTATAAATAACAAACGCGGTTGGCTAAGGCCTTCACAGCTACTCGTGGACCTTTGGGGCGCCGAGAATTTGGTTTTGTGCCGCGACTAGCGCAAGGGCGTCTCCTGCGTGACACGAAACTCGAATTAGGCAGTCGCGGGAACATTGGCCGCCTGAGCGGCCGGTCGGAGGCTAAGTCGAAGTATACGTTGAGAATGCGTGGGAAAGGAGATAGAAGATTTGTCTAAGATTATGACGACTTAAATTATTTTAGACGAGTCTGATCCAGAAATTGCTATGGAAGCTAATGTTTCTATGTAAACCTAAAAATGTAGATTTTTACCAATTTTGCTTATTAATTATTTGTCAAGGATGACATGATTGTATCCTAACCTCTCCAAGCTTTTATTTTCAGTCCTTTGACTTATCACATGACGCTCTAAACACTCCATAACCCATAACAATTGAGTTTATGACATAAACGCTAAGAAGCAAGTGGAACGACATAAACCGTGATCGTTCTGAACACTTAATGGAATGCATTCATATCATAGCGTGATTTATTGGATCTATTATTTACCTAGTTCATCAATAATATTAACCCACCGACATCTCTCAAGTGCGATCCTTAGTATGATGGGATCAGGTTCTCCACTCATGGGACGGCTAGAGTATGTACACAAATCTTGTAATCTCTGGTGAAGCGATAAATTTTCGAAGTACAGGGTGTAACGGGCATCGCGTTCACGCATTAATGATAAATAGTCAGTGAAGTTTTCATCTTTTAGCTAAAATGTTAAGTTCATTTGGAAACATCATTTTATTTCAAAATTCATTCTCTTCATATAAATAATCTATTTAATTACTTTACGCTCATACAACAATTTAAAAAGGTTATGGTTAATGGAATAAACAAACCCCCATTTTTATGCTAAATGAAAATACTATTTCTCAAAATGCAACAACAAAACATTAGTAGGTAGGTACATATTATTATTTTATTTATTAAACATTAATATATCATAATATATAAAAAAGGTCAGGCTTAGATAAATAAAATAAAAGCTCTTTATTCTTGGGGTAGATACACGTTTTGTAAATATTATGCCATAAACACAGAAACCGTAACTATAGAAACGTAAACAAACAAATATATGAAATCGAGGTAACTTATGTTTTGACCATGTTTATTATGCTATGTCATTGTTTCATTCATCATTGTCAATTATTTACATTGTGTTATTAATTAGTTAGTTTTTTACGATAAAGCGGCAGAGCAAGCGAGTCTCTTATATGGAAAGAGATCATTGCAGCCCATGGACAATCGCGCCCCATAATCCGCGATTTCGTTGTGTTGCCGGCTATTGACGCTACTTAAGCAGTATAAAAAAATACTTTATTATAAGTATAAACATGTAGATAGATAATTTTTGGTGATTTTGAATTCTTTCCTGACCCAGTATTCTGGACCACAAGCGTGAATAAAGAGCTTTTATTGTTATTTTTATAAGGAACAAACCTTTCCAGATTCTTGTTTCAACTTTGAAATCTCAAAGCATAACTCTATATTCTTTTCTCTTAGTCCATCATTGTCTTTAATTAATTGTTTTATTTTGTCGTTATGCTTCTTTTTATTAGCAGAGACTCCAAATACCCTCTGCAAAAGTATCAAATCTTATAATATTTCTAACAGCATTATGATATACAGGCAGGCCTCGCGCTTACGGCGTACATATTAGGTTCTCGAAATACGCGACGTAATTAGAGACCTAGTTTTCATATGTTTACATAACTCAAGGGTTAGGTACCACACTGACTCAAAATTAAAACAAATGTGATATACATACTTTCTTACCAAAACTAAGTTCTTAAAATAATTATATTGGTAGTACTTATGATTTGCTAGTTATTTTTGGGTTATTTATTTAAATAAGAATGATAAAACTTTGATAATCAAAATATGCATGTAATGAGTTATAAACTAAATATGTGAAAATGATTTTGTTTCTTCAGTATTATTCTCGCTACATTTATTTTGCAGTGTGTTGATACTGTGCCTTAGTTTGAATAGTAGCCAAAATTTGAAAAACCTGACTCATAATTTGAATCCAAATGTACAAGAGTTTTTCCATTTCACAAATTAAAACATTTTTTTTTCGTATAATAGTGCTGTAGAGACGGAAAGTAGGTGTTAGGAGTTTTTATATTTTTTGTACGGTTGTGGGTGATAAATTAAGTTCTCGTCCAATATATGAAATCGAACCGCGAACTTTGAGTTTTAAAATCTTAGATTTGACCTCCATTGTAATTGTTTTTCTCGGTCTCCTCCCCCCTTTAGTATTGGTGTCTTGTTTAGGTGGCAGTTAGATTAAAATTCACTCAAATATGTATGTCAAAGATAAAATAAAATGAATGTATTGTCTTGAGTATACTTGTCCCTGAACTACATAAACAAAATCCAGGTAGTCCTCTCTACAACACCGCACCTCGACGGTCGATCCCATGGACATTGACGCGCGACAATTCTCCTATGCCGGAAATCGAAACAATTGACGTATGTTTGAGGAATGGTGTCCAAACATTGTTCCATGTAATTCAAGGACTGCCTGTATTAATAAATAAGCCAACAGGAAATTATATTATTTTATTATAAGAATGATTTTATACATTTTGTTTTTTATCCAAATAAGTATCAACTGCCTTTTTTATATTTACTATTTCTTCACTGTAAGTTCTACAACAGCCACCAATATACTTAACATTTAAGTCTAACCAATCTGATACAAATGTATACAATGGTTGACATTGATCATCTTTCCATCCATGTTCAGGAACAAACTTTTCTCCGGAATTTGGATAAACTACTATTGGTATATTATCTTGAAGGCTTGATATCAGATTTTTTACAATTTTTGGGGAGCAACAATTAACACCAACAGCTAGCAATTGATCAGCATTGATTTTCAAACAATTTTTTACTACTTCAGATAATAAATTACCATGTGAAATAGTCTTATCATTATTACAGCTGAAAGAAATCCATGCCTTTATTTCTGGATATTCTTTCAACATGTTAAGTAATATTAAAGCTTCTTTCTCACATGGGATGGTTTCTAATGCTATCAAATCTACCCCCGATTCAACCAAGGCATTTAATCTAGGTTTATGCCAGTCTTTAATATAATCTTCTGAATAGGATTCAATATAATTTCCACTATACTCTGATCCATCATTCAAAGATGCACCAAAAGGCCCAACCGAGCCTGCTATCATAATATTCCGAGGGATAACATTTTTTGACTTGCAGTCATCTATGTATCTTCTTCTAGCTTCTTGAGCGAAAAATACTGCATCTTTAATTAAGGACAAACTTTGTTCTGATGATATACCTAAATGTTTTATAAAGGCTCCAACAGAAGCTTGGTAAGTGTTAGTGGATATTATATCCGAACCAGCTTTTATAAAATCAAGATGAGTTTCAATAATATCATGAGAATGAGTCTGTAAAAACCGTGATGACCACAAAGGGTGTCCATCTGCAATACACCCGACATGTCGAGACAATTGTGACGAAAATCCTCCATCTAGCAAATATATTTTTTCTACACTGTTACAGAAGATTCCACTCATATCTTTTGTAACGTTATATTAAAACATGTGAATATATTCTCCAAAATTCAAAACCACTATCTGCTAATCATCTATTACTTAACAAGTTATTTTTTTGGGGATTATCTTGGTGTATTTATTATATAGAAGACTATAAATTGTAATTCTTTTATTAGTTAACTCGATTAAATGAGAAAATAAGGTTTGTAAACTTACGACCTTAATAATAATACTACTTTACTCTTGACAAATAGTAATCAGTAATAATAATAATGGCCACGTCTAGGAGTTGCCACTTGACGTTGATAAACTTTTTATTTTGGTTAGGTAAAGGTGCGTTTACTAAACGCTCAAGCGTTGTTGTCGCAGCGAAAATGTCACGTCATTTTTCGCTCAGAAGGACCAATTTCACTATATGTATAATATGGGCCTTGAATAAAGGGCATGAGCGATAATATGTTTGTAAGCTATATATGAAATGTACCCTAGGAAATTAGCATGATTGTCAATGTCATTATCGTATAGAAAATGTAGTAAGGTTTACTTAAGATTGTTCTAGAATCAACCTGTTGTCAATACTGCTTTTTTCACCACATAGTTTCCTAATCTCTCAGTTTATAATCATCATATAGATATTGAACTAATAAAACTATGATAATTATCAGTTTTGATGAAAAATCATTATAAAATAATATGTATTATTGACAGTTACAGTTATTAGAAATCCAAAACTTACATCTTGGGTAATAAATCGTTTAATGTGCTCATCACGTATTTTTAAGGAATTTTCATAGCAATTTTTAATGTCACTTAAGATTGAAGAATATGTAATTGACTTTTCAATGAGCTCTTTAAAAGCATCACGATATATCTGAAATTATTTGTTTACTTTAAGAAGTGTCTGATTAAAGTATTTATGTGAATTTAACAACAATTAAAGTATAATATTTGGATACTTACTTCAAGCAATTTTTCAAAATAAACTTCTTTCTTTACCAATATCTTTATGTTCTCTCGTCTCATTAAATTTTTCTGTTCAAAAATTTTAAATTCTATTTCTTTTATATATTTTGGCATACTTGTGTACATAATGTTTATAATAGTTAACTTAAATCACAATGTTAAATATTATTTATAAGATATATGTTTTATTTCGATCAACAATGTACTTTTTTGATTATATGGTTTCGGTAGTGATTATCTCAAGTACCACTTCTCGTATTTAATCTATAGAGATAAACATTTATTATGGATTTTTGCCATTAAATGTAAAAAATATTTAACTATATTAATTGTAATACATTTAATATTAATATACCTTTTTATATAATGAATCTTATAAAAATTTAAAAGGTAACTCGCGTAAATTTGTACTAACGTATTAAACTTTGTCTTATAGTGTACAAAGACCTTAATTCAAACTGGTACATGTTATTCTAGAAATATTATATGGCAATAATTACCACAGAGTAATAAGTGGCATAGTGATATTGAAGAGGGAACATAAAGATAAAATCTGGATGTGACGTCATCATTCAAGAAATACGGAAATCAGAAATGGCTGCGATAGGTGGTGGACGAGGGACGATGGATTCCCAAAATCAAGTGCAAAGTGATAATATAGATCGTTTAAAATTACTTTACCCTAATGTGAATGAAGATGAGACACCATTGCCAAGATCTTGGAGCACGAAGGACAAATTCAGCTACATTGGGCTATCACAGAATAATCTTAGAGTCCACTACAAAGGTAAGAACTTTCAAGGTTTGTTTATGGAATAGTTAATTACGATTCTAATTATTGCAGCTATATCTACGTATTGAAATCCTATTGTAAGGTGCTTATATAGTTAAAATATTAATTGACGTGTCAGCATAAACGCAATCCTCAAAATGTTGCTGTCACGCAAACAAAGAAATCAGCTGATCGTATATTTTGTATAAACAACGTTAAGCTGTATTAAAAGTAACGCTTATATCTAACAAAGCCCTATACGTATTTCTTAAAGATGTGTTATAATTTTATCTTATAAGTGAGGTCTCTCCTTTATTCAATTTATATTTAACAGGGTTGTATCACTGCTATGGATATTATTTTCTTAGTTCAATATGTAATAGAAAATTTATAAAAATACGTTTAATAAGGTAATACAGTAAATTTACTTCATAATGCTAAAAGAAATATAAGATAATATTGGATTTGGTCATTGAATGACCCAATTGAAGTGTAGTAGTAAAATTACTTTTATATATAAATATAATATTTTTACATATTATTAACATACTTTTATACATTTATATACTTAAAATATTTCAATCTAATTTGAATAAAATTATCAATTTTGTATTTTTTTTAGTTCACTCACTTAAAAATTAACCTCTAACAAATTCACATGTTATACTACAACATAATGTTATGTTTATAAAATTATTATTGGTTTTTAAATTCCAATTAACATATTTGGAAGTTACATGGTTGAAGGTGTTATAATATAATTCAGATTCAACTTCAAAATATGTTCTTTGTTTTCTTTTTTTTATATATAAACATATTGAAAACTAACTTGTAGGGTAAGCGTCAGTTTGTAGTATTTTTTAAATAAATACCCTACTATTGCAAAAAATGTATATATATCTCTGAACCTATTCACCAAAACTAAAATTAGTTTCTATAACAGAAACATTTAGGTATGAGTATCTATATTATATTTTTCAAAAGCTACTAAACTACTGTTATAGTTTCTAACTAAATAAATAAAAGTAAATACATAAATCTTTTATAGGAAGTATACAAAAATTTTATATTTTGTAAATGTCAAATGATATAAAATTATTCCTTTTTAGTATTTCTTACAGATATAGTTAATTCAGTTTACCTATTAACAATGCATAAACACACTTTTAATAGAAGTTAAACAAAATCTTTTTTATGGCACAAAATGTTATCTGCTGTTTAAATATTATCTGTGCTGATTTTTAGTATAGATTAGAATTTTTTTTACTTGAATTAAAAGGTAATGATCATTAGGTATATTTGTAATGACTAATTAATTATATATACATAGTTTTTATATTAGTTTGACCTGTTTGGCATATCTTTTTCAATATAATATTTAATATTTTAAGGAATAGATTTTACCAGTATATATATGCAAATAGAATGTCGTCTTTTTTAAATCCTTTTAATAATGCCTAAATTATGTAGGTATACCTATATGTAATACTTTGTAGATATTTTACGTCAAATCGGGTGCCGACACGGGTCGTCTAAGCCAATGCACTTTACCTAAAATGGTCTAGACTAAAGTCTAGACGAGGTAGATTTAGAGGTCTGTTTTATAACAAAGAATAGATATATGCTGAATTATTTTCCTTATTGAATTAATATTCTAAAGAATATCTCTTTAGAGTTTAGATTATTAATTCTAAAATTACAAATAAATTTTTAGTTATCATAACATCAACGAAATAGATTGATTTAGTTTGTAGAGAGCAGTGACTGTTTTTGATGCCATCTACCATTACATTTTATGTATCCCATACTTAATACTATTGTTATGAAAAAAGGCTACGGTTTTTTTTGAGGTAGCCCAATTTTATGTGGTTGAGTCGATTATTATTGGATACAGTTGGTTTCACAAAGCCTTCAAATGCTATTATATTTGTTGCCAGTTGCATGGGCAAGGCAGTTGATATAAAATGTATAATCAATGTAGTAAATGTATAATCATAGTACATACTATAATGACCTGTAGGTAACTTGAAAAATGTCAATAGAATTCAGTTCTATTCTAAATAATTATTATTAAAATCATCCTCATTCAAATATACCAAGTACCAATAAATACTTTAAATATCAATTATCTTGAAGTGTAATATAAATAGTAGGTTTTTTTGTAATTATGATTATTTTTATGTAAAAAATTGGTTAGTTGAAGAATAGCTCAATTTAACAAAGGATCAATACAAATGACATGTATGGTGTGTGCTTGTGTGTTTATGTACAGAATCATTTATTTCCGTATATCCGTATTACAAGACAATTACTCATGTGGAATATCATCAAGATTAATTTTTATATGTATTACAAAACATATGGAAGCAATTTGACATCACCAAACATAAAACATGTAATGTATAAAAGATAAACGCAAAATTTGTTTTGAATGTATCCAGAACATATAATAAAATTAAAAAAAAAATGGGAATCAGTTTACAAAGACATCAATTTGTTTATATGACATCAATTATTTGATTTATTAAAATTATTATATAAACATTGATTAGAATTAGAATGTTTTTGCTTCTTTGTTTGTCTTTTAAAGTTTCCATACAGTGTTGACGTATTAATATATTAAAATATCCATGAATGTTTTAAATCTTATTGGCGTTATAAACTGAGATAAAAACGCGATTTGAAATATTCTTATATCGGTCGAAAATCACAACATGGAGGCTGATATTATTAAATCGTATTACCTACGATTTCAATTATGCCATAATTCGTATTGTATAGAAATCATCAACTTGATGTCATCTCTCCAATCTTTTTATGCTTCTATTTTTTAAATAATTAATAAGTGTTCTATTATAAGCAGACGCATACTATATGCAACATATTACCATATGCCTTAATCATATTAATACAGTTATAATATGCGACTTGCGTTATCAATGTGTTTAACTGTTGAAATTTAGAATTAAGTTGGGTAAGCTAAGTGGCATTTCAATTAGCTTACCCATATTTCTTATCTATTTTTCACCCCAAGGACTGGATAGTTCATTGGGGTAATGAGTTCATGCAGTGCGTGCAACTTGAAATTATTCCTTGTAAATCCTTTCGTATATTATGCGAAGACATTCCGATATACTTAAAATCGACCTGGGTAGTGTCACAGTGAATTAAATGAAATACCATACTCGTATTAGGATTGCTGTTGAATGTTTCAAGATCAACCAGAAGCAATAGGAAGATTGCTCGCTAATTGGATTAAAGTTATTCACTTTGTCTTTGTTCATAGTCATTGAACCGTGGAGTTCATTCTAAGGCACTTCAAATGTGTTGTTACAAGAGAAACACATTACAACTACAATACATATTTTTAATTTTATAGTATTTTAAAAATAAAATGCTGTTGTTATTACTGATTTAAATTCATTAAATCATTACACAAAATTTACTAATCTTTTTGTAATTTTTCCGTGATATAGTGTACGTTTTTGGTTGAAGATTACAATATCTAACGTCTAATATGACACTTCATATAAAGTCACATCTGCACCTTACAGAAAGTTCATTTCATATGTACATATCTACTGTTTGTAGCAACAGGCTTTTATCATTTACAAAATTAGCAGTTTACTTCATTTGACCTACTTTTGTACAATCATACGTAATTGTAAATTTCTTTGACAATTTAGTGAATCATACGATGAAGTTTACTTAAAATAGTTTGTTTGTTTAAAGCAGTATACGCGTGGTGATCCTGTTTATCTTGTATACGGTATTTGCATTTAAAATAGTTGACGACGTCGCTGCAAGGCGCACTGCCAAAACCAGCCATGCACATTTCTTCAATTACACTAACATCTGCATTCTACCGTAATAGATAAATATAGACGTTCATTACGAACAAAAAGCGTGAAGTGAATTCTAGTAAAGCGAGTATGGAAATTATTTAAGGAAGACCAATATTGCCAGCAGAAAGCTCAGTGGCTATCCAATAAACCTTTGCATGCCATTGAGTTATTATTTTATTATGTCAAGGACAAGTTTGTATGAAATTACATAAAATGTCGTAAATACTTAACAACCTTATGTAATTTCCAAACAGGTTTAGTTTTCGTTTTGTGACACCGATCTTGTAATAACTTCGTTTGTATAAAGGGACTGAATAGCTACTGCTGACACTTGGTTTACATTTGAAGTGATTAAAATGATCATCGCACAAAATAAATTGTCTATAAACATAACGGAAATTATAAGCAGAAGTGAGTTCTGAAATCACCATTGGTAGAAGGGCTGTCGTAACAGGACCGAGTTGGTGCAACTACGAAGTAGGTCAAGCTCGCTTGCGTTGGGTCGCCACGTGGATCCCTTCCCTCGCATTTTTACTCTTCGACCTAAATTCATTCCTATGTCCTCAACATAAAGCCTTTAATCCGTTATTATTTGTCTAAAAACGGCCTTGTTTCCGTGGGGAATGAATTAGATAGACCTGCATAGAAAATCCAACTCTATTACAACGCAAAAGGGTATAAAACGTTCAGAGAAAAATAAGTTAAAACAAAGGCAATTTCACTCTTACATTGACTTTAGAACTTTTGTTGTTTCTATGTGATTTTTCCATTCTGTTATGTAGTAAACAAAATATACCAAAAAATCTTAACTATTAATTTGCTTTTAATTTCTTTGTATTGTGATAAAAGAAATAAATTTTGAAGTTATAATATATAGCATTAGCTTCCACTGTGCGAGAAAATGAATAAGTAATTTCATAATAATAGAATATAAAGAGCACTTTCAGGCGGTAGGCATTCAATGAACACTGACATCAAACTCAATTGAAGGAGTAACCGCGGGGGCTTCAGTCAATCTCTAAATTAAATTCAATCGAGTAATCAAAGGCCGCGTTCTTTCTCTTTTCGGCATATATCTTCATAAAAGATTTTTAAGATGAGGCTTCATAGACCAGAGAGTGGAATCACGATTATCGATGTCAAGTTGGCTGTTCAATCAATGTAGGTCGCGCCAGCCAATATCAGGTCAAGATCATTTCAGAAAATTTTTACCACCTACATGTCTATGGAAAACATGCATTACTTAGCTGCATAAGTTTTTCCACGGGAAAAGTAGTCGGTTTTATAAGAAACTAGTCAGATTCTATATCTAATTTGAAAAATGGTACGTCATAATCCTCTTTACTAAACAGTAAGTCTAATAAAATTAGATCCTTTTTACAATAACAAATGTAAGCCAGCGATAGTAATAGAATATTTATATAGTATATAAGCCGGGGTGAAGAGTGTAAATGTATTTCCTACTGATACTATTGATAGTCTATCGCCGCGCGTTGGCTCGGAATTTATTCGTTACGCAATAATGCATCTTCGTATATATTATATATATAATAATTACATTTCCCACTACATCAATGATGACTGAGAGAATTTATGGGAGAGACCTTATTAGGATTCAGGGTAAATTGCACGTAGTCGTAGCTCGTAGTTACGCATTAGTAAATAATTACTATAAACTAAATAGCATAAGTTGTTAAATAATAGAAAATAATATAAATTCGGCTCCAATGCACCACTATGCTCTTATTGCTCGTTGGTCAGGGAAAAGTTGCATGCTTAGCGAGAACGCCGCGCATCGCTCGCATTGCTTTGTCATTTGCATAATGCTTGCTATGAAGAACCATTGGAGAATGTTATTTTAGTGGGTTATAATCGAGATCAATAGCTTCAAATGATCGCTGTAATGCTCCGATATAATCCGTTAAGCTAGCTTCTACTCAATGCGTGACAATAGCGAATATTCCAAGCATTGAAGTTACAGATTTTAGAGTTGTGCCCGCTTCAAGCTTCTCGCACACTTATTCGCCACACTCCTGGCATAACTTTAAAATCGTCGTGTTTAGATTTCCGTTCTGGATTGGATTAGCATCCAGCAGCCGGACGCGTAAGTGGTGTATGGGGCTTGTGTGAACAACTATTTAATCGACGTGGTTTTCTCTTTTGTAAGGTGGGATGCAGGGTCCGGGAAGAAGACCCCACCTGCCCTATCTCCACTTACGCCTCTGGATGTATCGTACGTGCATATCATATTACATAATTTTTTAACAAACCGAGCTAATGGCTTTTCAGAGAGCATGGATTTTTTTGTGTAAGCTTGAAATAGCAATGGCTCTGTTTGCTAAGAGAATATACTATATTAATAGTGGAAGTATTTGTCGTAGAAATTGTAGTAAGGTAGCTCTTGAATCGTTTCCTCCTATTTGATTTTACCAAAGCTCTTTTCTCCTAGTATTATTTATTTATGTATTTATATTATTTATTTATTTATTGCATAACAGGCTTTAGTATTGGGAATAAAACTCATTTTCTCCCTGTGGTTTGGGCAAATAGTGTGAAAGTCGTATTTAATATTATCAATGTTTATAAAATGAAATAAAAAAACACAAATATACGTTGTGCATATTTACTACATTCGCACTTGCTGTGACCTGTACGAACGTGTTATTGCTGCGTACCTCTGTGAGAGAAACGCGACCCACGGTTCGTGAGAATGAGCCTCTATAAGCGAGAATGAGATTGTGCTCCCTTCAGCTCTCGCTGATCCAGGTTTGACTGTAGTTTGAATCGTAGAAACTTATTACAAAACAACTCTGATGTCGATAAGTCCTGGCGTTCATTTTCCATATTTTATAAACGATGAATACTTAAATTAAATATCTTAATTGATTATTAATAAGAAGCTCTTTAAAAATGTAAACTGAATTTCATGGTCATGTATGCAGGAGTAGTTTCTGGTTGACTGTTACTTTGAATCTTAAATACGGCCTTGAATACGGTAATTGAGATTGTGATTGATTTTAAATGCAAACTTTGTATAGGTATGTCATTTTTAAATGCTTAATTTATGTTACAATATATTTCTTTGGTAATAAATAAATTTGATCTTCTATCGTTTTCTCGTTGTTCTTTATTTGACGAAGCAAACCAAGTTAAATAAACCTATCAAACCAATTAAACTTAAAATATTTGCTTTACACATATATTTTTCATATGTTTTCTATTTCACTGGGATGTCTTCATGAAATATGACTGACAACTCATCCACATTTTGTAGCCGTTATATATTGATGCCTAGGAATAAGCATAGGGCGATGAGTTTTCAGTTCTTATTAATTAAAATTCTTATTTAATTTTCTAGTGGATATTCTAGCTTGAGCCAATAATAAAAATATATCGTTTACAACTAGCATAAATAAATCAGTACCTATTAAAGAATATGTATTTGTAGAAATCATTTTTTTTTATATATAGCTACTTTAATAACGTTCATTTAATATAACGTTCGTTTCAATGACCTTTCTAATGCTAATTCAGTTAGAATGTGCAAATATAATATTAAAAAAATATAAAACTCGTCTTTTCTACATGATAGGTACCTATTTAAATTTATATTGAGTTGAAAATTGGCATAATTATTATTGTATTGAATAGTTTTGATAATAATCTTGAGGATCGATTTGAAGAGCGCTATTATCGCACAGTAAATAGTAATACATCGCCTTCGTAAACATGGGGTTGATAACCTGCGCGAGAGATGATTGCTCGCATCTGCGACTGCGCACTTTGCTCTTCAATATATTTCTTTGGAATACAAAATGATATAAAATCTTTTTACATATACACACATGTTAATATTGGTGTCATGACTATGAATAATATACTTTTCTAGTGATACATGTTACCGATAGCTGTATGCTAGTTTAATGACTTTAATATTTGCCGTCTTGTTGATTTTTAATGATTTATTCTTATTTCTAGAATGTTGCCAGAAATAAATTAATTGCATGCGTTGCGTAGAGAACGCTACATTTCGAAGCGATTGTTTTGCGTGCTGACGGAGTTTACGCTGTTTTTACTATAAGCGACCTTGATACGCTTCATAATGTTTACCAACACGCACTAGCCACGCCTTTGGGAGCCTCTATTCTAATAAATATTAATATATTTCATATTTAGATGTTCGTGGGTGAGCTTATAAATTTACACGTTTTAAATTTACTATCACGTTACACCTACTCAGCAGGTATATAGTGCTCCTAACATTGTACAGGCTTTGGGTAGTGAAGTATTTGGTATTGTGTTGCTTATTTAATTAGGAAATTCGCCTCAAAGCAGATTTTGATGTGTGAGGTCATTAGCATTGTATGCTTAGCGATTTCAACGTATCTTTATAATTCAAAACATAATCTCATATATCTTTGATGCAGAAAGTTTTTTTTATTTTGAAACTGCTATTTCTGCCAACAATTATAATTATTTTTATATACTAAAAATAAGGATTTGCGCTAAATCATATAAATTTTATATTTTGTATATTATATGTGTATGCAGGCACATGACTCAAACAATTAACTGCTATATAAGCGTTTACCATACTAATGATATTTGCCATTTTATCTATTATTTATAAATCAATTTGTAAAGAAAATCTCTTTACATCTCTTTACAGCTGTGTCATTAGTGAATCTTTTATTTAAAATTAGTTTATCTTATTTTATTATTTATCCAATGTTTATCAAAATGATATTGATCACTTCTTATACCCAACTTAACACGTTAATTGCACACATAATATTATTTTCCATTCTGATCTAGTAGTATGTTATTTTCCTGTTTGGCTTTTTGTTCGCGGATGCTTTTTCCTTGGCGCACGGTTACTAATGTTAATTAAATAATAAGTGTTTTTTTTATTATTTTATGTTACTGACAGTACGTAATTTCAGATAAAACAAGCATCTTTCATGGTTCTTTAATATAATAATCTTCTTATAAGTTAATGCATAAAAACATATAAAACTAAGTTTTAGCTAGAGTCTAAAGTATATTTATTAAAAAAAAATTCTTCATATCAATTTCCAGGTCATGGTAAGACCCATAAGGATGCAGCCAGCGTGCGCGCCACTCACCCAATACCAGCCGCTTGCGGACTTTATTACTTCGAGGTGCGCATCGTATCTAAGGGACGGGACGGCTACATGGGCATTGGACTGTCCGCGCATGGCGTCAACATGAACAGACTGCCTGGTGTGTACTAGCCGCAAGTAAGGGCCCTTAGGTACTCTTCTGCTGCGAGACACACCAATAGGATCGTTCTACCAGCTTCAGGAATGCAACGTGACTGAGGACCGATGACCGCTCTCGACTTCGAGCAACAAAGCGACATTGCAAATTTTCTTTAAGCGACTGCCTCCATCGTAACCCTACTTAAGAATTGATAAATATTCAATGTTATCTCGAATTGATGATGGAGACGCCTTTTCAGGTTGGGACAAGCACTCCTATGGTTATCATGGAGATGATGGGCATTCTTTCTGCTCATCGGGAACAGGGCAGCCTTACGGCCCCACTTTTACTACCGGTGACGTCATCGGCTGTGGAGTTAATCTTGTCGATAACACTTGCTTCTACACCAAGAATGGTCATCATCTCGGCATCGCCTTCAGAGGACTCCCGGTGCGTATCATGGTATTATCTTTGCGGTTTTAATTGCTGTTTCTCTAATAATTGAAAAATTACTCTCAAATTACTATCAAGTTTATAAAAAAACCCACTTTTTTATAAACTGGATAGTATATAAAATATATATTACTATCTATTATCATTAAATCTAGGATATTGAAAATCGTATTAATTTATTAAGACCCCTTATAAAATTCCTAATGCGTTCTTCCTGCGGTTACAGCCCAACCTGTACCCTACGGTGGGTCTACAAACACCAGGTGAAGTGGTGGACGCCAACTTCGGTCAGCAGCCTTTTGTGTTCGACATAGAAGATATGCTGCGGGAACTGCGCGCACGCACTCGCCTCGCGATCGACGAATTCCCGTTGCCTGATGAACAAGGCCAGTGGCAGCAGGTGCTACACAGGTTGATGAGTATCGACGATCTATTTTACTCTATAATTAAATAAATAAATATAATAATTTAATATATAATTAATCAAATAATATAAAATAAATGTTATTCGACGGATAATACGAAAAAAACGTTGACCTTGAATAATTTTTGAAGGGTTTCGACGAAGATTTTAGTATAATCGTAATTATATTAAATTGAATATAGATATTACTGATGTTTATATAAGCGTATGTTTATATGTAAACACATCAATTAAAATATAGATTTCTTTTATTAAAATTATGTTCGTTTATAATTATTCTTATAACTATTTATCAAGGATGACATATTTTGTACAATCACGCCTTGTCAAATGACGCTCAAAATACTCCATAACTCATTCCACCAACGACAAAAACCGCAATCTTGAGAGTGATCGTTCTGAGCGTTTAGTGGGAGGTGCTCATAGTAATACGTTAATGCGAATGGTTCCAGAATGGTGTCGTCGTACCTGGTGCACCATGGGTACTGTGGTACGGCGCAGTCCTTCTCTCGCGCAACGGGTCAAAACATAAACGAGGACATCGCTTCTATCAAGAATAGACAACGTTAGTTACACTTTGCATCCAACTTTAACCCCAAAAACACAAATTTAGGTAGTATTCAGCAAAAAGTAAAGATAATGTCACGAAATAACCATTTACTCTCAGTGTTTGTTTAGTTGACAACATTCATTACCAAGCGTTAGCATATAATATATAAAATTCTGATAATGACACATATTATCTTCGATGGCTCTTTCACGTTATATTTAAATAATGGTGTCTATATATATATATATATATATATATAGACATGTATTTAGATTTGTATTTTATAGATATGTATTTTACCCGTGGAATAGCCATGCTAAAGCACTAATTGGGCCGGCTCGTCCGTAGGCCCACCTGCTCTGTTGTCCGCTATGTCATTTAAATGTAATGATACCACGGGCTCACAGAATACTAAGGTACAAATGGTAGTTGTACTTGAAACGGTGCTTCTACTGTTTCGTTGAGTGAGTGAAGATATCGTGAGGCCCTTATAATGCCGCTCAAGCGGCGTAAAAAGCCGGCGACAACCAATGCGTGGACTGTGGCGCGTTTGTCTATGGGCGGCGGTGTTCTCTTACCATATAGTTGACCAACCTCCTCCGTTGTTCTCTATAACATAAAAAAATTACAAGATGGTTTTAAATTTTATTTATTTTTGTTTTAGAAGACGGTGCTTTAAAACAAGACTGGTCACTCGCTTTTTAACTAGTTCTAGTATAATATAAGATTAACGTTGAGAAATAAAATTATATGTAAAAATGTTGCAGGTATATCCTCGTTGGTGTTAAGTGGTCGGATTGGCGAGGCGGTGGAATGTACTCGGCGTTGGTACCCAGGATTGCTCGAAAGAGATCCGGATTTGTTGTTTCTGCTTAAGTGTCGCCAGTTCGTTGAGATGGTCAACGGTACAGCTGATGATGCTCAGGTTAGGTCTATATTAATGACCACCGCATTTTTATTTTAGTCCCATTGGCTGGCCGTTTCAAACAAAACCAATACATGGTCATTAGTTTAAGTTGGGATTCCACAGCGGAAATATTTTAAAATACATTTAAATCTATCCAGCACCTTAGGACTTTAATGACGATTTTTGAAATTGTTTTATAAAATGATAAATGATATTCAAAAAGTTTGTTGCGGTTGTACTGTCGATCAATAAAATCGGTAACAAATTTATATGTATGTGTTTCAGTTGTGCGGAGGCAGCAATCACAACGGCGTGGCGACCTCAGTGATTTCTCATACTTCTCGCGCTCACTCGCCCTCCCCAGACCACACGCGTAACGGCCTGCATGCGAATGGTTAACATCCAGTATTGTGCCATATCCCGTTAATGTTTATATTAAGTACCTATAGATTTTTTAAATAATAATAAGTTTATGCATCTTTTACAATTTGACAAATTAATCAATTAAAAACCCGATTAATTGGAATACTCAGCGTGAAACGGCACTTGTACTGTGTTGTGTTGTACTGTGTGTTGTACTGTGTTGTACCGCAGAGTGAGTGAGGATGTCGGAGGCCCTTAAAATGTCTAAGTGGCGTAAAAAGCCGGAAACACAACCATTGTGCGCACTGGCGCGGTTGTCCATGGGCGGCGGACTTCTCTTAGCATATAGGAGATGCACCTGCTCCGTTGTCTATATAATATGTTTGAGACGAATGCGTTACGTTTCAGGTGTAACAGAAATAGATCAGAAACAGAATTGTGACGTGGAAATGTCTTCCGCGGCACCAACGGTAGAATCCCCAAACGGAGCGCACGACGGTAAGACATAGAATTAACTAGTGGTTATTGTGACTTTATAATGCACATTGTTAATTGATAACTTTAAATTGAGAGAGGCAGCTGAATTATTATTCTTACATATAAGTAAATGAAGCCCAAACTTGATTGGATTAAATGTAAATTAAAGTAGTCTGAATCGGTTTAGTGATGGGACAAAAAACTTTGTAATATTTGGTTCACGCCTAAAGAATTTATATTTTAGTCACATTTAGGGTACAAAAAACTGAAAAGTTAATTGTAAATATTTGACACAACATTTTATTTACATATTTAGAAATTTACATAATGCCGTGTAGTTTCTATATATGTACATGGTTATTTATTATTTGCGCATCATATCACTCATACATTACATTTTTGTTATAATTGTTGTTTTATAATAATAACATTTTATTTGCTCGTCGCTTTTTAGTTATTTTTATTAATTTATCATAAGCAATATAATATATTCATGTGTCTAAAATATTCAATTGTGATAACAATACCATCCCATTTCTATAACAAAATTTAACTTGAATCTTTCATTGTAGTCACCATTTTAGACAATCACAAAACATGCTGGATTTAAATTATATAAATATGGGTGTTGTGAAAATATGTAACGCCGAGACATTGGGGCTCACATGAGGTGATGTCATTAGAATTTGCTTCTCGACTTCTCGAGATACGCCTGTAGAAGGTAGTGCACGCGGGCTTCTTAATCATGCCATCCCCCATCTGCCGCGGCACTTGACAAGATGAGTTTTATTTGAATAATCTTGTTTGAGACATAAAATGAAAGAATACTACATCTTGTTTGTGACGTGCTATTAGGGCTTCTTATGTCTTCTTATGTCATTTGCGCTAACGCATGCACCACATTCGGTCATCACCAGATAAAACATTGGTAAAGAAAAATTTCTCAATTAAGTTTTTCTGTAGTAAAATATACACGATTGGACTATACTCTAAAATCTAGATAAAGCTATCCTAGCAAGTTAATTTTTTGCGCAGATTAAAAATACTAAAATTCGTTCCTATCGACGGTGAAAAAGTGTTTAAATATCTCTGGTTAATTTTCTAAAAGAAATAAACTTGCAGAGTTTGAGTTGGTCCATGGCCATGTGCCTAAGCTCGCTTTCCAGCCGTTGAGCTGAATCTGTGGCCTGATTCATGATTGTAAATGCTTTTGCTCTTATGGAAAGTCAATAGCGGCTTACGTTTGCCGGAACGCATGTTACCGGGCCTCGAGCCCTCCAGTTACTCGCGGGGCGCAGGCTGAGCGGGTGGTGGTTCTAGGTTCGGAGCCGGTGAAAGGCATGCCGGGCGTCACCGCGTGCGTCGCCGCGCTTCTATCGCCGCGCCGGTTCGGTGCGTATCGTGAACTGCTTTTGACCGATCGTGTCACGCGTTGGATCTTTCATATGAGAATGCACGGTTTGGGAGTCCAAACTTTCTTCAATTTGATGGTTTTGACGGTGTATTTAGAGAAGATTGAGATTAAGCCCAGTGCAAAGTAATATGGATTTCGGACTTTCGCACGGGGTTTATTCTTTGGTAGTTTGTATTTCTATCGCTTGGCACGAAACCGGTCAATACTTTAGGGTGAGACTTGAGTGTGCACTTGGTTTCTTCAACTGACGACTCATCATCGGTTTTACAACTGGTTTCACTAATAACACAAATGTCACTTTCATAAATCAATTCGATCTCTTAGGGGTTGAGTTTGCTGGAAATTGTAGACGACAATGTCGCGGTTATGTTCTGGCAGCAAGTAACTCTGTAATTTGTATGGAAACGACGTTCGGTGTAGTTGTTGTAACGACACCACTTTTGTTATTTACATACACATTTCCAGAGTTAGTAGATGTCGAGAGTAAGTTTCTTATTGCATAATATTCACCTGGCGATGTGAGATTAGGAAAGATTAGCCTTTGATACTAACAGCAAGCTATCAACTCCGTCCGTTTAAACAGCATCAATATCTCGTTATAACAGAACTCATCTTCATTGGCCTAAGACCGTAAATCTTGTTGCGATGAAAGTGTTTCGATATTCATTATATCATTGGATGGCATGCAGATTAATGGGATGGTTGTCATATCGTATTTAATAATCGCTGAAATATTATATTATGCATGTCTGTTCCTTGTTTTCCATTATATATATTATACATATGTATATACTATGCGTACACAGACACACTATTCCGAAACCATATCGTCACTGTCCTGATTCCCTTACACATTTGTGTGATTGGTTATAGATACACTAATTTTCTATATTGTATCAATATAAGTGGTGAGAAATAGTAATAAGTGAAAGTAATAATTTTGAAGTGACTGAGTTTATTTTGTTTCTTATACGAGTTTTATATTTTGTCGCTTAGTGAAATGTCTGTATGTAGGACGAAGATGAAGTAGAGATTATTTTCATGTACGTTCTATTGAAAATATAACATTTTTAAAGTAGTCGACCTATATATATGTCGTATACACAATTGTCAGAACTTTTATATCCAAAGTAGCTATCGTATCGATATTTCAGGAAAGGGCAATTGTTTAGTAGTATTTTGTGTTTCATGAAAATATTTTATATGTAATTGACTTTGGTTATTTTCTTGGTAATTGTTATTTATATAGAATCTCTATTTTTGGTTTGACTCAATCGAAACATGTTGCAGTTGTAGTAGTAAATGAAAAGGTATCTAGCTTTTTGTTTTGTTGTAAAAGTCACTTTAATGTGGAACACCTTGTTATAATAAACTAAGTAACGTCTCTAACGTAAATATGAATCGCAGATGGTTATTATTGAATTAAGTGTCTGCCACGCCCAGCAGTTGCGGCTGGTATTTAGATTATATATAAAGACATGACATGTGTAGAAGGTGAGGGTTGCCGTGCCAGTGTGGAGCGGATGCTGGCCTTCGGGCGTGAGTTGTACGCGATGAGCCAGAAGCTATCACAGGACCACTACCACAAGTCTATGCTAGAGGTATGTGGCTATACTCTTAACATTGGTTTATAACAAAAGGTATTTCACACGATCTTCGATGTTGTAAGTGTTTTTTCAAAATTCAATTTTCTTAATTTAAACGTATTTGTAGGTTTTCATTTTATTTGAGCACACGCGAATAAGATTGATTACTCTGCCTTAGTATTATCTTAAAATAACATTTTACAGCTATCAAAATAGTAAAATGTATAATAAAAGTATAGTGGCTTGACAGTAGGCGAACGGCCGGCTCGCCCGAAGTGATAACACGGTCTCACAGAATACTTAGCTTGAAACAGTAAATGTTTGAATATTTAAATTTCGCTGAGTTCATTCGCTTAGGTATTGGAGGCTCTTGAAATTAGACTGCTTAATCGCGGATTATGTTGAGGTTGTCCATGAGCAGCGGTAATCTCTTACTACAGAGATACCATAAAAACAAAACGAAAGAGTTAAATAGCAGCAATCTCAAATCCAAAGCCAAAATAATTATTATCAGTCAGGTAGGCTAGATTTTTTTCTGTCCATACTGTACTGGTCCTTTCTGTCCTTACAGGACGCCTTCAGCCTGCTAGCGTATAGCAACCCTTGGGACAGTCCGTTGGGTTGGCAGCTGGAACCAATGCGCCGTGAAGCCGTCTGTGAAGCGCTCAACTCTGCCGTACTGGGTCAGTATCACAATACACTGTACATGTTTATACGAAGTCACATAGTTAATGGAAGACGCAATGTTTTTGTTAGTATGCTAATTTAATGTAATATATGTAAAAAGTATAAACCACTGTCAAGAAAAGCGACATTTATAATCGGAACATACAAAATAAGCATAGACTGGTTTTACCACTGGTAAAACAGATTGAGTAGAGTATGTAATTCTTTTAGAGATAATGCGATACGTTTTCATAATATAAATTGGATCTCAAATAAAAATAAATTTACATATTATGGGACGTTTGTGCGACAAGGCAATAAGGTATGATTTTGTAAATTATGTCACGCCTTGGGAATAAATTATTCATGCCATGCATTCTAAGACCTAATTTTTTGTTATATACTTTTATATTTTAAGTATCTCACGGAAGCAAAAAAAAAATTGCACCCACTGTGTTTATTTCGCCGGTTCTTCATAGTGGGTTTAGCTTGGAACCGTTGGTAAACTGATTTTTACGTTCAACGAGTTGCATTCGGTATTTATGTTGAATAAAAATATATCATTTCATAACTGCCTCCCAGAAATCATTATAAAATGGGAATTAGGATTATGTAATTTAACAATGACTGTGACCAAATGTGTGCTTGGTGTTCAGAATTCCAGGGTCTGCCTTGGATATCGCCGGTGGAGGCATGCGTGTCGCATTCGCGCGAGCTACTCCGGCGCATGGCGCGGGCATCGCTCGGCGCCTGTGCCTTCGCCGACCTGCCGGCCCTACTGCGCCGCTGACCCCCGCGCGCCGCGCCCCGCGCCCTGCGACGCCCTCACCACTCCCGCCGCCCCCACCGCCCTCTGCGCCCGCACCGCACTCACTGACTCGCCACACCGCTCGGCCCTTTTCTCTATAGTACTTCTACTTGCTGTGCTGCGGAATGAGATCAGTGTAATGTGCGCCGTTCCCACACGGCCTCTTCCAACTAATTTTATAACGTTGTAAAGAAAAGCGGTAAAGTATATTGTGAGTCCTTTCTTAAACACTATGTAAAGATATGAGGAATAAATAAATTGCAAAGTTTACCTCCTGGTGTCGATAATTACGCTTAGGCATTTAAAAAATTGAACTTGAATTGTATGAAACTGTCAGTATAGCGGTTGAGGCGAATGACCCCCTTATATGATAACGTGTCAGTGTTCCGTGTCCTGGTAGTTTCGATGGCGGTGAGCAAAATTGTAGTGGTGGTGCAAACGATATGGACGTTGAAACTAGCGACAGCCGCGGGCGCGTTCGCGTTTAGTCGCACGCGGTAACGATATTAGCGCGACGCTTGTCTTTAATACATAGATATATTATAGTATACCATAAACTTAAAAATAGTATAAGCGGTAAGGCGGGGCACTACTTATTTTGTACGATAGCTTTGAGCACTTCAATAGTCATTGTATGCTTTTATTGATTTCGTCTCTGTGTCTCGGTTTGTTTTTATTCGGTTGCGGATCGAATGTATTAAAAGGATGTCACGTTAAGACGTTTGTTCTGTACAAGGGACAAGAAAGTAGACGAGTCTTGTGGGATTATAAATGTATGGCCTACGATGTGTTGCAATGTACAATAGGCTGTTGCGTGGGTTGTAGGGTTTTAAGACTTATAGTGCCGCCGCTTACACCTGACTTACCGAGCTTTTTGTTGGCCAATTAATTGGACGAATGAGCGGCCGCCCGCACGTGTTCATACGTCAAATAATTTATCGAATCTCTCATGTATTACAATCCTAGAGCTAGTGATAGGTATAAAAAATCGTATTCTTGAACGTTGTATTTTATTTCGTAATGCCTTGTACCTTTCATAAAGTTCTCGATTTACATTTTGAATTACGCAAGAAATTTTATTTTTTATTGGTAATATTTAATATGCCTACTACCTAGTGTGATTAACCGCCGATTAATTGGCTAAAAAAGATGAATAATAATCGTAATTATTATATGCGACGAACTGTTTTGAGAGTAGTTGATTAAGGGTTCCGGTCACTGCTTTGGCGCACACGGCCGGTGACATTGCAAGCTATGAACGCAATTTGTGAGGGACTCTTTTGGAAGTTTGGGAGGCCAGGTTTTGTTTATTTGAAAATCATTTGCCGATTTTGAGATTATGTGTATAAGTATATAAATGCAAAGTTGCAGTAAAAGTCTAAAGTTTAAATTAAACGATCTATTTTTCTTTCCGTAAACTGAGTTACAAGTTAACAGAACTCACGTGTTATGTTTTTTATATCTCCTTAATATGGAAGTTGCAAAGTTATAGGAAACATAACAAGTCGAAAACTTATAACATTGCGGCGTAGTGTCGCAAATTGTATTATCAATCTTTTTAAATTATTAATTCTATCTATTTAATTTTTATCTCTCGCTCCTTTCAATTCACGTCGGTCGTGTCGCCATTTTGATGTAAAATATTAAATACGACCTGTCACCGATATCTTGAAGCAGTGAGATGACGGTTTTTGTGGCTTGGCTCGAACACACGAACGCATTTGTTGTACGAAATGGTTTATTTACAAATTTGTTGGGTACACGACATTTTGTTTTATTAATAAACGTGAAGATTTTCATTGAAATGTAAATAGCAGTTGCAGACGTGTCAGTGTGTTGGGACCGAGTCTACGCTGCTTTGTAAAGTCGATTCTACAATATTGTTCGTATATTGAATTGTTTTCTTTTTTAATAATATATTGTGTTTAAACCGTCAATGATATTTTATTACTAACTTACTATCACTTTTCTATTACAAGTTTCTACGCAAAGAAATTATTGTTATTATTTTTGTTTGTTTTATCTCAGAACAATATACATTTATTTAATGTTTTTTTGGGTCTGAAGTAAGCGAGTATTATATTTATATTTCAATTATCATTTTAATTAAGTACAAAACAAATTATATTCTAAAACTTTTGTGTCTACTATGCAGTACTGCGTAAATAAAAAAACAAAATTCTATCCGTTTTGTGATACGTCGGAGAATATTTTAAATAATAGGAGTTACGAACATTTGTAATTACAATAAAATGTCGATTGTAATAAAGAAAACTGTTCCCTGCACCCCTGAGTTTAAGAAATTTATGAGAATCTTCGAGAGTATTGATCATTACGAATCATTGAATAATTTTGATAATTTTTTAAAGTTATGCTGTATTGTAGGGTAGAATTGATCAAGAATTATTTTATCATAACTTAAACAGTCATTTTTTTCCAACAATTACATTTTTTGAGAGACTTAACTCGCTGTGGCCCTACGGCGCTAACAGCTTACCGTTTATATAGGGGTGTTAGTTGAAGTTTTCCGGTTTTACCAGTAGATGTCGTTAGCAATTTGTATAAATTTCTTTGATTTGGCATGTAATTTGTTTAAGAACCACATCCATGGTAAATTTTTTTCGCTTTTTTCAACACCTATTATTTTTTTGCTAAAATTAGGCGGCAAACGAGTAGGAAGTTAACATGTCTCTCTCACGCCCATGGATATTTAAATCATCTGGTAGCCCGCGGGTGCGTCGCCGGCCTTATGGGTTCGTTTCATTCTTGGAACATATTTTGTATACAGATACACACAGACAATTTCATAGACCAATATAAAAGACATAACAACAATACCTATTCGTTGGGTTAATACAGCCTGGCCAGGAGAAATTGAACGAAAACATACAATATTTACATAGAGCGGATGCGCTGCACTTCGGTAGCAGAATATGATAAACCATTTGCAATATATTAAGAAAATAGTGGAAACGAAATAAAACGTTTGAACGTTCTCCGCATCGTAGGATAGCGATGTTCTTAAAGTAATACAAAGAAATTTAAAACACCTCACTGTTTTATATGCAATGTCGTTGTTGTAAAAGTTCATGGCATCGCATAATGTGCTAAGCAACTGTGCCAAAATGTGATTTTCAGTTATGACCTAGCTCTACATTCACTTTTAATATGGACCAATCACGTTTTTTAAATGACGGCTCTGGTAAGCAAACCAAGATCCAATATCGTTGGCGAAGCATAGGAACTTTTAAATTTTTTAAATTTAAATGGAATATTTTCCATTTAAATTACATAAATTAATTATAAAATATATACATTACGATACGATTCAATTAGGAAACAAACAAAATTATATTAAATTCACTTTAAAATCGCCATGCTAGAGACCTTGCTCTCTTTTAATATTTGATCTGCATATTTATAAAGTCTATTTGGCTGCCGGGGGCTGCGCGCTGTTTGTGATCTCGGTTTATTTTATTCCGCGCCATTGTTTGTGGAAGCTGAATGTCTTTAGATATTGAGCTCGGATTTTATCAATAAGATATTTATTATGCTTTGATTTAAAGTTGTGAGTACGAGTATCCAATATGCATAAAATGGAAATAAAGTCCGGTGGAATGTGAAAAGGTTTTACTGAAGAGTATCTCTCGAAGTATGCATATAAAAACAACAGAGTGGAGTTATAGATCTTATATTAAATTTTGAGGCATATTTGGGCACTTTCACAGGGGACATAACCGGCTTGTCCGTATGTACAGAGCAATTTTAAAAAGAATTCACCGGTGTGACGCTCATAAGGCTGCTTTATTATATAAAGTTTTTCATCCAGAACCATGATATTTGAAGAGTTTGTAGTCGCCCGTGGCCATCGTCGCAGCTTAGATGTTGGCGTTGGGTTCCTATAAATATGCATGCACTGTTGGCCAAGTTATCAGAAGATTGGAAACATATTAACTGTACCTATCTACTGTTTGACTTAACAGAGATATTTTTTTATTTCTACTTGATGTGTTAATTTTATTTTTTAAAAGTACTCACCCATATCTCATGAAATTAGTCAGCATCGAAGTGAATTTAAAAATAAACCTCTTGTCCCTCGTAGACACCAACATTGGAATGCCAAAAGGTTTGAAGATGTAGAACAACTCTCCAGCGTGGACAGGTCCTTTCAAATGTCTTATGGATAATTTTGCAAATTCTCTGTCGCCCTCAAACGCGAATAAATAGTTATAAATTGGCTGATTTGAAAATTTAGTTAAGAGTTTAGAGAATGTAACTATTGCAGCATACGCCACCCAGTCAGAATAAAATTGTACCAAACTACAAACAGATTTCGTTGTGATATTATTGAGCCCAAAGTAATGGGAGCGTAGTAGTGACGCCACTTTTAATCTGTTCGTGGGGCACCATGAAAATAAGGATGGTATCATATTTGCGAAATTATCGTTTAACTTAGCCACTGATTTTTCATCTAACAAACCATAGAAAAAAGAACCCTCCGACTCGGTGTAGCCCATCATAACAGGAACGCTGTTAAACTTTCTTGACTTTATTATATTATAAGGAGTGTCACTAAAAAATGGATCGGTACTGTTCGTTTCTACGCACGGCGAATATTTGAAATGCCTTGGATTGACTGACACGTCTTTTGTAGCTTTGATTAATGTGTCAAGCGGTGCTGTTGTTAACACTTCAACAACTTCATCAACGGTATTCACTTGTGATATTTTCCTTGCGTCTGTGAATGCTGGTAAACTTGGCTCCTGGTTAAATGCCCAAACTGATAAAGCGGTACCACTCATGAGTATCACTTTATGAAACAATCCCTCACTTAGTTCCGAAAGAAGATGTAATGCAGCCGAGCTGGCACCGGCGCTCTCGCCACAAATGGTTACGTTGTCGATATCCCCACCAAATACTGCGATATTTTTTTGTATCCATTTTAATGCAGCAACTTGGTCTCTCAGTCCCAGGTTGGATATTTCATTCAAGCATAAAAAGCCAAGGACCCCGAGCCGATAATTAACTGTCACGACGATAACATTCTTGAGCACAAGAAATTCAGGGTCATAGAGATTTTTTGCGCCCATGTAGTAAGCACCGCCGTGCAGGTAAACCATGACGGGTAGCTTGCTTCTCGGGGTAGCCCACTCCGGCGAAAATATGTCGAGAAACAGACAATCTTCTGTCCCGAATACAAAAATTTTTCTCCATTGTGGACACATTGGCCTCTTGCCGAAATCGACCGCGTTGAATATTCCCTGCCATTTTGAAGGTTCCTTTGGCTTCTGTAACGTTATTCACATGAGAGGTGTTTACAATTTAAAGTGATCTAATCTTTTATGACGACATTTGAATGATATTACATAAAAAGCTATCATGCAACTAATGAAAGTAATGATTTTCCCCTTGGATTTTACCTAATGAACATTGTTCGTTTCTAATATTTCCGTAATTTACAATATATAAATAAATCGTACCTATTTTTAAACAAAACCCATAAATAACATTAAAGAAAACTTCATTGCTTCATAGTACTAGAATATATTGGCTTACGTTCATTTACCTGAAATCTATCAGCCACCGCATACGGTATATTATAGTATTGGTTTTGTCCGAACAAGCTTCTCAATCCACGCAGCTTGCCTTGACTTATTTCAATCACAGGCGTCAATAAACTAGACGCAACCTTACAGACCATAAGTATACTTAGCGTTTTCAATATAATCATTTCCAAATGATATCAAACATTTCCCAATGCATAATTGAATCTACTTTTTTTACGAAATAGTATTTTGAGGTGACACCCACTCATTAATAATAAATAAGTTTAATAACTAAGTGCAAATAGAACCCACTGACGTGAATTCATGTCGCACGTTCTCCTATGAGTGAGGTTTTTGCGAGATTTCATCGAGATTGTGATGAAAGCCAAAGCAAATATTTCGCAAAGTTGTTCGCTTGATTTCTTAGACCTCTCAGAATGGTCGACGCACCGCCTTACGTGTACATTATCTATTATATTTCATAAAGTAGGCTAAAGTTTGCACCGTACTTCTCACTGCATAATAAATTTAAGTTCTTACTGAACTTACCTAGAACTATTCTAACAATTGAGCAAAAACGGAAAGCGAATGCAATCTTAGTTCTAACTTAGAAATGCGATTAAATTGCGTTTAATATCTGTGTCGTGGTCATACTAAATATGTATGTAAATAATGGTGTTTGATGATGGGCCAATTGATGGGTCATGTAATATGTCGGAGGCAAACTGCATCCAGCGTCTTCCGGCGACCTTTATAAGGTACAAACATGTACAATTTACTTTAAATGAAATGTTATATTTGCCCTGATACATTTTACATTTGCTGAATTAGTTAACTATCAAGTTGGGTATTTCAGCAACTGTGTAGAATGACACTTGTATAATGCGAAAAAGTCATTTCCGTATTTGAATAGAATTCATAGACATTTTTGAGTTGGTTTTAAAGAAGTAGGTAGGTAAAGTCACCAACCAACTCCAGCCCCACAAAAGTAAAATGCGGAGCTTTTAATTCTGTTTTCTCGGAAATACGCAGTTATTTCTCGACGGAAAATGCGAGCAAAGTGCAACAATCGCGTGAAGCGGCAATTCGTTATAAAATGTAATTAACGTGGCCAAGTGCAAGCCGACCGGCGACCAGCCAGGGCGCAAGAGGGTGGGAGGGAGAAGAACCCGGTTAATCCGGGTAATAAAGAAAAATACCCGGGAAGCGGGCTAATTGTTATAAACTGGGCAAACATGCAAATTGGAAGAACTTCCTCGGCCTTTTAATTGTGAAGTTATCTCGTAGTTAGGATACGGTACACTGCCTTTAACAATTTATGGCAGCAGTCTTCCATTTTAATGTTTGCTATAAGAATTGTTCAGTCTTAGCGAGATGGAAACCTTATTATCCAATATTAATTATTCGAATAAAGCACGTCATTCACTTTTCCTATTTACAGTGAAGCATTTTAAAGTCTCGACTAGTTCATTGTTTTTCATTACCTCATTTTTATTCATAATTATATTTCATAGGCTGGTGGATATATATAATATATCCCTAGTTTGCGAGAGCGTGATTCTTATTTGCAGAGCAGAGAAATTATTGTCTGAGTGTTATTGAATGTACAAGTTGCCTCTTGGCGCGCTCAGCGGCTCTCTCAACAGACGAACAGCTGTCCAACTTGCTTATTCTGTTTGTCTTTTTGTTCATTTACAACTTTTTGTAGGAGCGTCGTTTCATATTGCACTTTGTAATAACTTCTCTCGTACCAGTGAATCGTTGTTTGTTACATCATTTCCATTTGAGCAAAGATAAGACAACGAACTGCTTCACAATATGAATTTTATACAAAAATTACACTTATAAAATAAATTGAATAATGGCATATCTATTAAAAGCAATGAAATATGGGTAAACCGTAAACCAACAGAGTGGTATAGGTACATTTTTGTGTGAGATAGATAAAAGATGCGTTTTGAAATAGATTTAATCCTTCCTTCTTGTTGTTAATAATAATTAGTATAACAAATTAATGTATTTATTATTTCACACTCTATTTATTAAAAAGACTAGACAAAACTTCACCATCATATTTATGTTTAGTTCATGCGTTTTAAACATGTATTTATAAAGTAAGATATTTTATTAAACCCGCATTAATTATTATTATGTTAAAAATGGCTGCTTATCGTAGCTGGGAAAGTGTAGATGCATTAAAGGAATCTTATCAATCCCATTTATACTACTTTCTTTATATATTACATAAAATGAAGTTATCAGAATATAAACAGAAAAAATAGCATTTACATACTTTCCTTTGAAATGAACGAAGTATTTACGCAAACCATGTTAAACTATCAAATATTTAAACACGTGGCCTACGCAAGTTATAATCTAAAACCGTATTTTTTTCTTCTGTATTTAGTATAAGTTTTGTTCCATAAAGAGATTGCCCTCTCGTCCCATAGTGGTGCAGTTGTTAGTCGATGATCAATAACTAGAGCTGTAGGGTTCCTTGCCCGGCTGGGATGCCATTTCACCGGCAGTAACGAGGTGGTAGACGGGGTTGGCTCACTGAAAAATATAAATACCTAATTTTTACAGTATATTCTTATTGAGAAAGAAAAATAAATTTTACCACAGACAATAAGCAGCGTGAAATGATGCGTGATGAAATGCTGAGTGAGCTGAAGTTGCGAAAACAGCCGACAACTCAACCATTGCACGGACTCTGGCGCGGTTATCCATGAGCAGCCGTGTTCTCTTACCATATAGAAGACCCACCTACTCTGTTGACAGCTATACCATAAAAATATTACTTTTTCGAAAAAAAAAGACGATTGTGTTACTTTTCAATCGTTTAAATTTATATTCGTATTAATTTTTTTAAATGTCAACATTATTAGCCGCATCAAGTTTTGTAAGAACTGACTGTTCTGTGACGTGAACTGAAAGAGAGAGACCTATGCGGATCATGTGCCGGCTATAATGTCGAAACTTATTGACTCGCAATTGAAAACATTCAGTAGTATGAAAAATGATGGATTTGTATTTGTAAGATATGTACTTAGATATATGACAACGGGAATTGGCAGTATTTATATATTGATGAATGGGAGTTAGTGAATTGTTTGATAAACGTATAATGTACCCGTATTTAGCGAAGTTCGTCCAGAGTGTGACCATTCGCTTTATCATGAGCCGCTCAAATACGCGCGTCGGTAGTGGGAAAGCATGTGGCTTGAACAAGTAGAACAGTTCGTCTGCATGAGATGCCCCCTGTGTAGACCAGAAATGAGATATAATCTTTGGCATGTTTATATATCCACTGTACTTGAATAAGTAGTAATACATCGGCCGATCATTTGTTCTCGCGTACAATTCAGATTCAATCACGGCTGGGTATTTAAAATGCAGATCCGAATATAAATTAATCATATCCATAATGAAATCCTCTTTCCCGGGTGAAAAGTAGTATTCATTTATCTCTTGCACGGTCGTGTTTTTGTTCAATTCAGATGAAAATTCTAGATCTCCATGTAAAATTTCATTGGGCATTCGTTTTAAACTAGTCCCGAAATCTTTCGCTACAAAATAAATGCCTTCTAGATCATTATAACCTATTATCATTGGAATTTTAGTGTAATTGCCAGCGCTGATGATATCCACAGGATGTTCAGTTATCACGGGCTCAATTCCTGAAATGACGTTTTCAACGCATGGCGCGAAAAGTGTCTCTGCTGTGATGTAGTTCCTATTTTCAGTCTGTTTGATTCCGTCGATTAGTTCTTCAATGCTTCTTTTAGATAAAGTATTATAAATCTGATATGGATCTTGACCGTAGTAGCCAAATTCTTTAGCTAAGTTACTCGCAGTTTTGATAGGGTCGTGTTGTAAGCTCCAGGGAGCTAATGTTGAGCCACTCTGCAAGATTGCCCTACTGAATAGCTCTTTGGCAACGGGGGATATTATAAGATATGAAACAGATACGGAACCAGCACTTTCGCCAAATATAGTTATATTGTCGGGATTACCTCCAAACGCGGCAATATTTTCTTTAACCCATCTCAGAGCTGCTATTTGGTCTTTAAGACCGGCATTTCCAGGAGCTTCCTTAATCCCTAAACAAAGAAAACCTTCAACATTCAATCTATAATTTATACCGACGAAGATAACTCCGTTTTCAACAAAAAAATCGGGGCCGTAGAGGAAAGCTGTCCCTGTTCCTTCCATAAAGCAACCCCCGTGGATGTAAACCATTACGGGAAGTGATTGTTGAGTGGCTTCTACAGGAGTATAGATGTTTAGTCTTAGACAGTCTTCGTTCCCAGCGATGAGGGGGCCAAACATCTTCTGTGGACATCGCATATTCTCGTTTATGGCTTCGAGGATTCCTTTCCATTTCACTGCTGGAAGTGCTGCCTGAAATCACTGATTACAATCAACATCAAACTTACAAACATCTTATCAATAGTTTAAAATTATTTTTATCTTAATATATATAAATACATAATTACTTAAGAAAGTCTTATTGGTGTTATTTTAAGTTTGAAATATAATATCACTTTAATGATGTTTTATGCTAAAAATAATGGTTTTTTCTTTAAAAATTAGTGTTTTTAACATGTATAAAGCTCATATTATAAAATATCAAGTAATCGTATCAAGTCTATCTTTATAATTTTATTAATAACAATGTGCCTAAAAACTTAGCCACATTTAGCCACTGACTAATGTTACCCTAATAAGTATGTACATTTATAGTACATTCTTAGTTAACATACAAAAATATGATGGTATTTTTATGTTTAGTGAAAGAAGAAATCGAATACGACTTGAGGACCTTCAATAGAAGAGCGTACCTATCCCTAAAAGGCCAGCAGCGCACCCGTCGCTCTGCAAGAGCTAGAAGTGTCAATGAGCGGCGAACCGCTTATCCTAGATAAGCCTCCTGTTCCTTTGCCACCGTATCCATAAAAAATGTCGTCTACTTGATGGTGAATATATTGAAAAGAATTATGCGATTCTATTGTTAGCCTATGGCACTGCGAAGTTAAAAACGCACCTTTATGATGTTAATCACCTTAACTTTATAATGATGTATTCATAATCATTGTGAACAAAGATTAATTTAAAATTATAATTATTGACGTCCAACTTGTAGTATTGATTGGACATTGAATTTTATGTAATGACTAATGTAAAAAAATCACAAACACTTTTAAACGAGTTATGTAACTGGTTTAGATACCACTATTTTTATAATAATCACGATTTAATCAATAAGAATAAAATATGAGATTTAAACTCTTTAAATGTTACCAATACGATTTGTTAATGTAGCAAATCACTATATCAATAAGATTTGAGGCAAGATTTGGCTAAACCTTTCCACTGAGAGTCTGATTGGATTAGCATTCAATCTTAGAATTGAAATATTTACTTTATATATGGTTAGTTAAGTTTAGCTCAGGGTCGCTCAGCGAGTTATGGAAACGGCTATGCTCGGAGTTTCGCTACGTGATCGAATCAGAAATGAGGAGATCCGTAGACGAACTAAAGTCACCAACATAGTCCGCTGATTTGGCAAGTTAGAGTGGCAATGGGCAAGCCACATTGCACGTAGAGCAGATGGCGGATGGGGTCGAAAAGTGTTAGATTGGAGACCACGGAACAGCAAGCGCAGCGTAGGACGTCCACCCATAAGGTGGATAGACGACCTTATAAATGTCACCGGAAGACGCTGGATCTGAAGGGGAGGCCTAAGTCCAGCAGTGGACGTCCTACAGCTGAAACGATGATGCTTAGTTACATTCTATTTCTAATCTTGATCTTTGAATACATTTGACACTAAGTAATAATTGTACTTACAAGACGAAGGCACTGTTAATACAGTGATAATTCAACTCACGCATAAGTAATAATAAGTACCCTACATTAAATGAATGTATAATAAAAGTAATTGATAAATAGGGCATCTTTTATAGAACTGTATTCAAGTTGCGACTACTCTAAACTAACTATCTAAAGCATAGATAATTTCATTTCATTCTAGCGTTATCCTACAGTTCATTTAATACAATAATATTTTAACCACCGTCTGGTACTCACTTTAAAGCGATTGGTCTCATCAACAGTTCCATATGGAATTCCAAAATACTGATACGATCTTCCGTCATCACTGACCCTACCCCTTACCAGACCATCATTTATTTTGATCACCGGTCCCGGCTCCTTCACCAACTTAGTTCCGATAAACCAAAACAACACTGCCCATTTCAACATCTCGCTACTCTTTTGCACATGCTATATTTAATCTGATAAGTCGCAAAATAAAAATTTCAAGACACGTTTAGCTATTCGTAGCTGTTGAAGACGTGTTTCGCTTGTCGTTAATCTTATATGACTGCATATAAAGGATAATATATTTTATTTTGGTATGCCTTGACCGACAGGCGCGCGGCCAGCGTATGCTTAGGAAGGTTACTTGTCCAGTAACCTTCGTAACACGCGCTGCGTGTTATAATTACAACAATAGGACAAATAAGTTTACCCGGTACGTTTACTTTTTTACTATTGATTTAATATTATAATAGGCGTCCATATTATATGCCTACACTGTAATCTACTTTAAATAAGGTTATTTAAAGCCTAAACTAAATTAAATGTCTGTCTGATTTTTAACTATAAATTTCTCTAAATTAGTCGTAATATTGAAGAAGTTACATATGAAGGTTATACATTTTTATTCTATAATTATGTCAAGTTAATTATTTTTTATAATCATATTCAATACGAAGCTTTGATGGAAATAATTTGTTAGAAAAAACTGTTAAATAAGATCAAATTGTTCAAATTCATAAATTTTTGTGTAATTTACAAATGGAGCATAGCTCCGACGGACGTTATACCTGCATGATTGTAGGTACATTGACTAATAACTGTTGTGTAGTGTTTCCGTTTTTAAAAATTGTTTCTGTATTTTTAACAATCAAATTAATTATTTTATCATTTCAATATATTAATATATTATGACATACGGATATGAAACGTGGTCGCTCACGATGGACCTGAAAGGGCAATGCTCGGAGTCTCGCTGCGAGATAAAATCAGAAATGAGGTTATTCGCAGACAAACCAAAGAAACCGACATTGCCCGCCATATTAGTTAGTTGTAGTGGCAATGGGCTGGCCACATCGCTCGATGGACCGACATCCTATGAGGAAGAAAGGTTCTCGAGTGGCGACCACGCACCGGAAAACGCAGAGTGCAATGTCCCGCCAAGCGATGGAAAGACGATCTCATAAAGGTCGCGGGCTACTGCTGGATCCAGATCGCAATAGGTGGGCGTCTTTGGGGTGGTCTATGTCCAGCAGTGGACTTAATAGGTTGATCCTGATATTATGTATTACATGAAAACTGTTATAAATAACTATATTACTCATTAATAAATGATTAATTCATAATTAATTAGCCTTAATAAGTCCCATTTCTAACCGATTGTCTAAAGACATCGTTTCTGTTTTGTTGCATTATTGCGACTGAGACCTTGGCTAACTCTAAATGTTGTTATCCTCGGAAAATAATGTGATGGTTGTCCTTGCTGCTACAGCTCGCAGTAAGATTTTCATAGCCTCGCAAAGCATCGATGAATATAATATTTTAAAATCTAAATTTCTATATAATTTACGCTTGGAACAAACAAAGAAGTTGTTAATCCTTGAACTCAATGTCAAGAAATTATCTATTAAATCACAGTTAATTTTACATTATATGTAAAAAATATATTTTACACATACACTTTGAGTGATTTGATATAAAAAGTTACAAAATAAACTTTGAATTTTACAATTATTTGCATGTATTTTGAAACACAACCTTTCCAACTCAAAGAATATAGGAAACTTATAGGAATAAAGAAAATTTTAAATTACTGTATTAACTTAATAGGTAAGAGATAATATTACTTTTCACCCGTGGGACAGCCATGCTCATGCATTTGCTGCTGCACTAGTTGGGCTGGCTCGTCCGAAGTGATACGACGGGCTCACAGAACACTCGGCGTGTAACGGTACTTGTACTGTGTTTCAAAATCAGAGGCTCTTAAAAATGCCGCTTAAGCAGCTTAAAAAGTCGGCAAGACAACCAATGCGTGGACTGTGACGCGGTTGTATGAACAACCGCAACACAGCCGCCCGTGAGGGCGGCTGAGTTATCTAACCATATAGGAGATCCACCTGTTCCTTTGACCGCTAAAGAATAAAAAAATAGAAGGAATATATTTTTTTTTATTAGAACTACTAATATATTCTCCTATATTTCGAATAGGTTTCATTCCATACTAACAATGCTTCGTCGTTCCATAGGGGAATTGTAGACAGATACGTATCGATGACCAATTGCTTTGGAGCCTTCGGAGTAGCTGGTTCCCACTTGAGAGGTAAAAGGGCCGTCTCATATGGGTTTGGGTTGCTGTAAATAAATGATTAGTTATAATTTTGGTATTATTTTTACTTAAATACAATTAAATGGTTGTTCTTAAGATTTAAAAATACTAATAAAATGTTGTGATTGAATTTTTTTTATAGTATAGCGGATAACGGAGCAGGTGGATCTCTATATGGTAAGAAAACACCGCCGCCCATGGACAACCGCGCCACAGTCCGCCCATTGGTAGTGTTGCCGACTTTTTAAGTTTTTACATGTATGTATCTGTTTGTGACCGTATCAACTAAGTATTATTGTATATCATTGACGGTATATATATGATACTGTGTGCTTTTAAAATATTATTTAAATACTTACCTATATTTTGCGAAATTACTCCATAGAGTTGTCATTTTATTAATCATATTTTTTTCTATAACGGAATAAGGCCAAGATATTTGTGTTTTAAAGAGATAAAAAAGCTCATCCCCATGTGATGCACCCTGGCTGATGCCAAATCCATAAATTAGTTTTACAAAATTCAACAGACCGCCGTATGAAAACTTATATGAAAACACTGGTTTATCAGAATTCTGTAGGAGTAACTCTGTTGTAGTTACAACAGGAAATCTTATTCCGGCGTCACCCTCATATTTAACTAAGGTGTCCACACTTACTTCCATTGCATTTTCTTTATCAGAATAGATTTTCCTTAGTGTTTCTGCTGCATTTAACATTTCAGCAGCATTTGGAAATATCAGGTCTCGAGGCAATGCATCAATGTAGCTGAACCTCGACTTAGTAGTTCTATTTTCTTTTCCAACGAACATGTAGCCTTCCGCGTTGTTAAAACCAATAATTAAGGGAACTTTATTAAATTTTCCGCTGGTAAGTATATTGTAAGGACTATCTGTCAGAAATGCTTCCGATCCAGGAATAGCGGGTTCAATACAGGGAACAAATATATTTTCCGATTGTACTATATCACCATATGCTCTAGGTACTCTAGTGCTTAGTAATTCATTCACGCTTTTCTTTTTGAAAATGTCCAAAACTTCATTCACATTTGTAGTGTTGCTTTTCATTTGTTGCGCAAGCTTGAACGCTATACTTTTAGGTTCAAATTGAATAGCCCAGTATGACAAAGCAGAACCACTTTCCATGATAGCTTTATCAAATAACCCTTTAGACATTGGTGATAAAATGTGGTAGAGCACTGAAGCTGAGCCTGCGCTCTCACCAAATAATGTAACATTATCAGGATCTCCGCCAAATGCTTTGATATTTTTCTTGATCCATCGAAGAGCCTCAACTTGATCTTTCAAACCCATATTTCCTTGAGCTTCTTGTAAGCCTAAACACAGAAAACCTAAAACTTCGAGTCGATAATTTAAAGTCACCAGGATTACGTCTTGTTTTACTAAATACTCTGGGCCGTATATGAGAGATGATCCAGATCCTTCTTTAAATCCTCCTCCGTGGATAAATACCATAACTGGATAAGAACCACGTCTCTGTTCTATAGGAGTATAAATATTAAGAGTGAGACAGTCTTCATTACCTGTAATAAAACCTAAAAATCGATGAGGACATTGAATGCTTTCATTATCAGCATTTAATATACCTTTCCATCTTGGTGCAGGTTCTGGATTCTGTAAGATGATGTATCATTTTATAACGATATGTTAACTATTTTATTTTTTTAGTTTAATTTCATACCTGGAATCTTTTTGCGAAAGCATAGGGTATTCCATGGTAACGAAGGTGGGAGTAATCCAAAGCAATAGTGCCGCGGAGTAAACCACTGGAAACCCGAACCGGTAATGTTGACAAATTAACAGCGCAAGTAGACAATATTAACCCTAATATGAAGGTTATTCTTAATGATACCATATCGTTATTCGACCACAAGTTGTACGATATCATAAAGTTATAAATGATTGTAATCTTTTAAGGTTGCAGCTGGTAAATGTTGATATACGAGTATTTCTCATGTGTGACTTCATCAGTAGTGGTTGTCATTTTATATTCTATCTCATTATTATTCTTTTCATCTGCTGTCTAACATTTTCTTTAGAATTGTTGTATTACAATAAGGTCACTGTTTTCCAATTTACCACGAAGTGATGTAAAGCTGCTCTTTGTGCGACGTTGCAGAAACAAATGATATTATTATCATTAATATGTAACAAGCTATGTAATAGTAAATTCTAGATGACGGAAAATTGCACAGTTCTTTGAAGTAATTACAGAATAAGTGCACGTTGAGAAATCATTATAATAACACGGACATAGCTAAAGGTCCAAATATCCTTGTATAAAAAAATTATTTTGTGTAATTATATTATTATGTGTCTCAGTGTATCTGTTCTTTGCTTGTAAAATACAAGTTTCTTTAGTGTATCACCAAATTCTATTCAATATTTTATTGGTTAATATGAATGGTTATCTTTGCAGGGAACCAGTTATATTGACCTTTTAAAAATTGTATTAAATCATTCGGTTTTCCTAAACTGATAAGGAATAAGAGCTATATTAGAATGACTATGCAACTGCGGGTAATTTAAAAAGATTTTATTCATGTATGTGTAAAAATCAATTTAAATTGTAATAGCAACTGATGTGTGCAATTTATATATATGAAAAAATACCTTATAATAATTATGATGTAAATATTTTTTAAGGGACAAATATTATTTAAAAAATTTTTGTTCTTAATGCAAACCTTTTTAGTTTTTAAATATATGAACTAATAATACATAAATTTATTAACTTTAAGTATTAAGGTTTTGGTGATTGAGAATAAATTTGATTTTGGTTATAACTTCATATAATACAAAAAATGCTCGGAATTCGTAGAAATTTTTGAATCGTAAAAATTCACAGCACTAATAACTACTAAGGTAATAAACTAAAATTAAAACACCTATAATTTTTATCAGTTTTTCCGCCGGAACTTTTGGTATGTTTGATTCCAAAGTATAATTCCTTCATCGTTCCAAACACTTTCTTTTGTTAATTTGGTATTAATTACCAACAATTCCTGATTTCTTATACGTATGGGATCCCATTTTATCAAAAAAGAATTGTCCTTAATCGGCAAAGGATTTCTGAAAGTAAAATTTTAAATATATGTTAGTTAATATATTAATCGCAAAATATAAAGAATATAGGTTCTTTAAACTTACTCAAATTTGGCGAAGTTTGTCCACATAGTTGTCATTTTATGTATAACATTCTGTTCCATAAACGAAAAAGGTAAAGTTACTCCTGGTTTAAATATATAAAATAGCTCATCAGCGTGTGTCGCACCAGGATACCTTATAAAACCATAAAGCACCTTCAATAAGTTCATCCATCCATCACGTGCAAACTTATAGACAAAGACCGGTTTATCCATATTTCTTACTAACAAATCAGCTGTGAATATAACAGGGTAGACTATACCAGCATCTCCTTGATATTTTGATAGTAAATCTATACCAACTTCATCGCTTTCCAGAAGTCCGAAATAAACATCTTTTAATTTCTGCGATGTCATAAACTTATCATTTTCAGTTGGAAATAGGAGATCTCTCGGTAGAGAATCGAAAACATTAAATTTGGATATAGTAGTACTGTTTTCCTTTCCAACAAACATGAGTCCTTCTGCGCTATTATAACCTATAATAATCGGCACCTTGTTGAAGTTTCTTTCCCGTATTAGATTGTATGGGCTATCTGTTATCATTTGCTCCATATCAGGTATAATTTCTTCAATGCAAGGTACAAAAATATTTTCTGAAAGTATCGTGTCTCCTTCACGTCTAGGTACTCGAGTACCTAAAAGTTCTATGATTGATTTTTTCTTAAATATGTTTAAAATTTCATAAACATTTTCTGTTTTGTAACCCATTTGCTCAGCAAGTTTGAACGCCGTTTTTAAGGGTTCAAACTGCATACTCCATGGTGAAATGGCTGAACCACTCTGCATGATTGCTCTGTTAAATAAATTTTTTGACATTGGTGACACGATATGATATAGCACCGACGAAGATCCTGCGCTTTCACCAAACAACGTTATATTATTGGGATCACCATTGAATTCCTTGATATTTTTCTTTACCCATTTAAGAGCCTCAACCTGATCTATTAGTCCCATGTTTCCAGGAGCTTCCTTAATACCCAGACATAGAAATCCTAATACCTCGAGTCTATAGTTGAACGTAACTAAAATTACATCGTGCTTAATAAGATACTCGGGTCCATACAAAAAAGGCGAACCGGATCCATCTCTAAAGCCTCCACCGTGTATATATACCATAACGGGGTATACTTTTTTATTCACTGGCAAAGGGGTGTAAACATTTAAAGTGAGACAATCTTCATCTCCAGTGATCCACGTTTTTGAAAATCTTTGTGCACATCTAACGTTCTCATTGACTGCGTCAAGTAGACCCTCCCAATTTGGAGCTGGTTGAGGGGCCTGAAAGGACGATTACATATTTTTAAACAATGTGAAATATAATAAAGCGTTAATATATTACTAAACATTGATACACACCTGAAATCTTTCTGGGACTGTGGCGTAAGGAATACCCACAAATCGAAGATGCATGCCATCGGGCGATACGGCTCCACGCAGCAGACCGGAAGAAATGCGTACCGGAGGCGTGGGCTGCCAAACAAGCCGTGTCAGCCAGAGCGACCACAATATCACCCATCGCCAATACATTCCTAATCTAGTCCTCAGTATTATCGGAACGCATTCCGTATCGCACTTAGTAGCTAACACGCTCTCAAGATCGTAATAAGTATGAGCCTTTTCTTACACTCTTCACTCTACAAACATTATAATACAATGATTTTGAAAGTGTGTGCAAAATAAATAAGTTGAACACAATCTACGGTAAATGTGATGACATATTTTGAGAACAGTGTCCTACAAACCAACCGGTTCTTTCGTATGTATTCCTACCTATGATGAAAAACATTATTTTTAACATAAATAAAAATGTAAAACATAAAAAATAACTTTATACTTTGTAATTATTAACAAAACACTTTTGAACACTCTTGACATCAAAATTTTTGGTTCGCTAATCTAATGACTAAGCATTTTATGGTAAGTAGTTAAACAATAGGTAAAATAACTCTGAGACATCAAATTTCTTCACTTGACTCCGCACAGCTTGCGGACGTTCTAATTTATACTTAATCGAATTCGTTTCTTGGCCTAATTGTAAATAAATCGTTTAATTTCAATTTTTAATGCTCGTATTTTCAGTAACTAAGAATCAATTACTTACCCAGAGAGCTTTTGATATTGATCAAATACTAAAACTGAACATTTAAGAGTCCCTCTTCACAATTTTGTTAATTATTTGAAGTAAAGCACCACATACTGTATACGTTTCCTATTACCTAATAGCGTTAAGGCGTCTTAAGGCACTCGCGTCATAGACACGAAGAGAGTATCTTTAAGCGATTACTAGTCGTACACGCTAAGAGAAATCACATTACGCGTCGGCTTTTCAATTGTATACTTTACGACTGCGATTATAGAGTTTAATATCGTAGTACCGTTTTTAGCAAACCTGTTTCACCAGTAAAACATAAATATGAAAGTTGATTTGTAACAATTTGTAAATAAATGTAAATCAATCTATGATTGTGACATAAATGATTTAAACCTCGAGGGATAATTTTAATTATAAACTCACGGAAACAGCACAAAACTAAATTTACCATAGATTAAAGGATATATTATTATTGATCAGAAGAAAATATACCTATATTATGACGGACGACAGAAAATTATAGAAAAAAGCCTTTACACGGCTGAAATAAAGTCTGGAACGCCATATTTTTGTAGTCTAATACGTGGTTTAAATTCATTTGAATGTTACAAAATTTATAGATACGGCAAGGACATTGCATAAATATTAATTATTTAAAAAAGTATTTTACTAGGTTATTAATATAGTAGTAAATTTTAGGATAAATTATTAAAAGAAATATCTATATTATTATTAATTACAAATATAAATTATTAACTCCTTATGAAAGTACCTTTTAATTTTTATACGGCAAATATGTACATCTAAGTGTTAAGTAATATAAATATTTTCAGTTAAATTTTATTTTGTAGCTTCATTAAATTTTCTGCTGTAATATTGTTGGAATATATAATTAAGTAGTTGTAGAATCAATGAAATAAAAAAAATATTAAATAAGTATAGACACAAGCCTTACGCAGGCTTAAATATATACATGAGTGAGAAAATGTTGTAATGTCATGATTACGTATGATCTTTGATAAATAATAAATAAATCATTTCAGTTAGTTGTAATACAGGCACGGCGTTAAGTGGAAACGTGTTTAGACCAAGTAATTGTATTGTAAATATAATAATAATAATAAAAATAGTTTATTATGCCTCAAGTGAGGAATGATAAGGAATGAGCAATTACTTCGTAAGTTTATAATAATTGATAAAATCAAACTACTTATTTTAAACATGTAAATATCTTTTGGAAACTTCAGCGATAAATATCATTAGCGATAGATAGTGACAAGGTCACGAACGATAACTGAGGCTTAGATAAAGAACACCTTGTTAGTTCTTTGTGAATTGAATAACGACTTCAAAACAACATTTGACTTTGAACTTTTATCGTAATTATATGATTTTATATAACACCATAAAAAAGTTGAATTCATAATTACAACAACGGCGTAGATTTATATAAAAAAGACCGTATAGACGAGTCTTAAATAAAACAACACTTAAATCAGGCAGTCGAGCAAGTATTCGTACTGAATTTCCTCATATATTACGAGGTCAAAGGTTACATGCTCTTTGTATCCTACTGTTTGTTTGTTTTAGTGTAATAGTTTTATACTATCAGATAGTATGAAGATACCGAAAAAGATATAAGTAAATGTGCGAATTGTGAGCTGTAGTAAGGGATGGGGTGGCGTTGGCTAGTCTTGTGGTCTCTGTGGCTGGCTCGTCTCGTGCGACAGCCCACGATTCCAGTTCGCATATCATCTGGACTCCTACGTGGATCTGTGTCTCCTGACGGCACGTATATCCACTATAATGGCATACCCTATGCTGTTGTCAAACAGAGGTTTCAGGTGGGTTCTTACAAATCTAGTTTTCTTCGTAGGTTCTACATAAATATAGATATTAATTGAGTATATTTATTTATCTATAATTATATGAATTGCATTGTCTTAAGTCGTAAATTCACATTCCAATAAAACATATAATTGCACATGGGATATAAAATACGCGTTTAGTTCTATAGATATATTTTCTACAGAAAAAGAGTAGATTTTCATGAAAAAAATATTAATTTTCTGGTTTCTACATAGAAACTTATTTGAGTTGAGCATTTTTATTTCAGAAACCGGGTCCTGTCTCACCTTGGGATGGTATATTCGAAGCGATTCATGAAAACATCCGATGCCCTCAGAGAATTGGAAAGACTTTTGTAGTCGGCCAAGAAGACTGCTTGACGCTTAACGTTTATACTCCAGTTAAGTTTGAACCAAGTACCAATTTACCCGTAATGGTGTTCATACACGGCGGTGGATATTACGATGGTTCCGGCACCAGTTTCATATACGGACCAAAATACCTTGTCGACAAGGGAGTTATTCTAGTAACAATAAATTATAGATTAAATATTCAAGGTTTTATTTGTTTGGGTCTAAAAGAAGCACCAGGCAATGCCGGTATGAAAGACCAAGTTGCGGCCTTGAAGTGGGTGCAGCGAAATATAGGAGCATTTGGAGGTGACCCAAACAGCGTCACTTTATTCGGAGAGAGTGCTGGCTCTGCCTCGGTTTCATTTCATATCCTTTCACCAATGTCCAAAGGGCTTTTTCATAAAGCTATATTAGAAAGTGGATCGTCATTATCAGTCTGGGCTTTACAGTACCGACCTGTATACATGACAAGTTTATTGACAAATGTAATGCTTTATAACACAGAAGATGCCAATGAATTGTACGACATTTTAATGAATAAAACAGATGCTGAATTGGTAGTAACAAGAGTTCCAAGAAAGGAAGGTAATACTATAATTTCAGAATGTCTGTATGTGCCTTGTGTAGAACAGGAAATCGATGGTGAAGAGGCATTTCTAAAAGAACATCCATACAATATTTTATCTATGGGAACATACAACAAAGTACCGATTATGATCGGTACGAATAGTCATGAAGGATACTTATTTGCAGCTATTGAGAACAGCACCACGCTGCCGAAAATAGATATTACGAAGGCTTTACCAAAGGATTTATTAATACCAGTAGACAAGGAGCGCTTTGAAGTTGGAAATACGTTGAAGGAATTATATTTCGGTGATAAAAATGTGTCAAGTGATTTGTTAGACCTGTCAAAGTTTTACGGTGAACTATATTTTTCGTATCCAGTACTAAAAGAAATGGAGCTTTATTTAGAAACCAACAATCAACTGGTATATAGCTACATATTCAATTATAGTGGTAACAGAAATTTTGTAAAGAAAGTAATTAGAAAACCGTTTGCAAGTGCTCCGGGAGCTACACATGCTGACGAATTATTTTATATCTTTAATCAATATTTCATACCGAAATGTTTTGAGAGTGACATGATCGAGAAGGTGACAACAATGTGGACCAATTTTGCAAAATACGGGTGAGTCGAATATTTTTTTTTATTCTATAGCGAACAACGGAGCAGGTGGGTCTCTTTTATGGTAAGAGAACACGGCTGCCCATGTACGACCGTGCCATAGTTCGCGCATTGTTTGCGTTGCCGGCTTTTTTTACGCCGACAGCTTAAGAGGCACTTTTAAAGGTCCTCCGATATCCTCACTCACTATGCGAAACACAGTACAAGTACCGTTTCATGCTGAGTATTCTGTGAGCCCGTGGTATCACTCGGACGAGCGGACCAAATTAGTGCACCAGCATATGCTTTAGCATGGTTCTCCCACGGATGTAGAAATTTAATATATATTTATGAATAAAGTAAATTTAATTAGAGGAATAATGATAATGATGCATAGTAACAAGCTCGCTTTGACACATGCAACTAGTTACAAATATATAGAATAATTTAATTACAATTATATATATATAAATCAATTGATTACCAAGAAGGTTTGCAAAAAGCGCAAAGTTTTTTGCGTAAATTGTGATAAAAGTGAAAACGAATAATTGTGTTCTAAAATGCAAATCGGTCGTTGGTATTTTAATTGTTTTGGATTATTTAATCTAATCTTGTTAACGAATTGAGCTGGCTTTAAATTATTTTACTAAATGTAAAAAACATTTACAGATATACGACATATGTGTTTTTTTCTCAGGGAACCAATTCCTCAGGTATCAGACCTTTTGCCGTTGAAATGGGAACCGTCGTCGAAGGCGTCCCCTCATTCTTTTGTCATAGACAATAATTTCAGTACTATCAAGATGGGAACCAGTGAATCGCTACAATATTTAAAAAGAATTTATTCTAAGTACAGGAGAAAACAAACCAGAGATTGATTAAATATAGAAAATTGTTTGTATTAAAACTTGTAAAAAGTAGTTAAAACTAATTAATACTTTGGTTGTTGGGTTCACAGTAAATAAGTCGATTTGAATTTAAAATTTGGGTTGTTAATTTACGTACGTCAAGCTCTGGTAATTGAGAACAATATATTGTTTTATATGGTATTAAGATTTTATTATATATAATTTTGAGGATTACGTATTTTTTTATTTATTCTATAGCGGATAACGGAACAGATGGGTCTCCTATATGGTAAGAGAAAACCGCCATGAACAACCGCGACACAGTCAGCGCATTGGTTTCGGTCAATTCAAATTCAAATTAGTGTGTCAGCATATGCTTCAGCATGACTCTCCCACATATTTTAAAATAGTATCCGTCTTGATGAAAACTAAAAATAAATATAATAAAAATATACTTGATTAATTATAAAATTTTAAATCGCCTTATATATAGTATAAAAAATAGGCAGATACAGAAAGATTTGGTTTACCGTTTAATTATAACAAAAATTATTACTTCACGCAATGAAATAAAACGATTTTATGAAGTCGGTTATCATACATGAATGTAGAAATGATTTTCATATTAAGGTTGAAAAAACTCTATAGATTTAACAAAATTTTTCATAATATAAAAGTGAGTAATTATATGAGCATATATCGATGTAATAAGCCTATTTAATGTTTGTCAATTTGCCCCAGCCCTTATAAATCAAAGAACAAACAGGCATTATTAAAGTTCCACATAATAGAATGAATTTGTCTTACAAAATGTAAGGATATTGGCCCAAAATCAGTGTCCCTTCTATTCATTTGAACTCGAAGGAGCCCGGCTGAGCCGTTATTGGGCCGCTGAATGGGACTCGCTCAATGTCGGACTTAGCGAGTTTAATTTTCGCCTCTTTTGATGGATGGCCGAGTTCTGAGCTGCCGTAAATAGAGCCAAATTCTTAAGTCGTTTCATCTCAAGGTATGCCCGCTCCAATTGGAAAATTTACGCTTGCCTCTCATTTCTCACAAGTAATCACTTAAATCAATATTTTTAATCAACAAAAAGATATCAATTTTAAGTTAACATAAATATGAAATAGACACTAACATAATACAATATTTTAATTTCCAATAAATCTGTATAGAAACAATAATTTTATATCTTAAAAAATTAATAGATTATATAGTGTTTGCCTATTATTATAACTTCCTGTTAATACTGTCTGACGTGCATTACTTATCTACAGAATAGAACAGAAAAGAAGCATATAGGAGAGTGAAAAATGTTTTGTCTTCTGTGCCTTCACGTTCGGAATATTTTACCATATACATGCAATTAAGATAACTGCAGCTCGAAGAAGCGAAAACCAGGTACAAAGGCAGGCTTTTTATAGGAACTGAGAATTCTGTAACGACATTGATGGAAATGTCTATAATCTATTCTTTATTCAATTACCGAAGAGTTTAAATAACGCGGTAAATAACTGGTAGGTTGTACAGCATTAACAGGCGTGCGCAGAGATACCCGGATATATCCGGATTATGTTAAACACTACTCGGCCCGGATTACGGGCATTTCCCCGGATTTACGGCGTTTTTCGATGCGTTCCCGGGATTTTAAGCCGCGTATTGAATAGTGCGGTTAATCTTTATGGGCCTCGGATTATGTGCGAAGATGTATTGTGCTTGCTTTTTGAATAAACTATTCTGTTTGTGAGTAAATAACTAAGGTAGATACAAAAATGGCATATTTAAATAATACATTTTACACAAACCTTCATTATGAGTTTTTCAATTTTGTTCAGTTAAGAAAGTAATAAGATGTATACAGCCTTATGAGATATGGAAAAACAGTACAAATTTAGATTTATAATAGATAAATTTTATATAGGATGTTATTTTATGTTAAAACGATACTCCGTGTGGATATAAATTGATAGTAATAGATATGAGTTATACCAGCCGATAGAGGAATGTTTGGGTAGGAGCAGTTTTGTATGTTTTCAAAAAATATTCATACTACTCATTTTGAAAGCATTTATATTAAACGATAAAGCAGATGAATTGTATACAAAAATAAGTTTTATATAAACAATTTTATGCTTCATTAACAAATTTGAAATAAAACCTTTTTTTTTGCGAAAACGGTGCGGTTAAGTCTAATTTTCTCTTTCATTAATATTATCATAAAGACTTTATTAAACCTATAAAATGTTCGCAGAGACCTAATTTTTCAATATTAAAACTGTAATAAGCTTATAAATAATTTGCAAAGGCATTTCATCTAAACGAATTTAAATTAAAAATATACAAAATCGTAATAAAATACTAGATAGAGGTGCTGCAAAATTAAACTAAATGTTTTAAAATTCTAATTAATTATTCCATAAATAATAATATAAAATAAAATTCACAAAGTTTTGGTCATAAATGACCTCTAGCCCCGTTTCTTCACTTAATTTGGTATATGATTTTATTTTTATTTTTGACCTATGTTTTTCCTAACAAAGTTGAAGAAATGTTTATGAATCTACAGAGGGCATCTTGGGAGTTCAAAGTTTACTTTACAAAGATGGACGTAAAAAAGCGACGTTAAATATAAACTTTAAAACGTTGTATAAATATTTTACTTATTTAAGTATGGATTTATTCTACTAAACATTACACACTAAAAGTAAAAATTTACCTTTTTAAAGTTACAATCGGCGATTGGATTAGATGGCTATCTAAAAGATTATCTGATGATCATACGTGTGTGGACTAAATAACATTACGTTGTAAAGATAAGATATATAATTTTATGTATTTATTTTCCATATTATTATATCAGATATAATTATAGTCGTCTGCGAAAATGGTTCAATGAAAGCAAACTTTCCCATTTCGAGTTGCTGGGTGGAAAGCTCAGGTCACCGTGATGAAAGAAGATATTTTTATACCAAAATATTTATTTGTAGAACTCTTTGATGTTATGAACAACCATCTAAGTGCTTATCATATAATTTTCAGCAACTGCAACCCATCGCATTAAGACAAAGATTGTCATAAATTCTTCCCAAACCCTTTATAATGCATATGTTACTGAGGCTATTACCTTATTTAATGGTAACGGTCGACTTAACCCTTCGATAAACTAAAAACTGGGATTTATCGACCGACAGTACCCTGCTACGACTACTTTCAACAAATCTGCCCAATCGTTTGAAGCTTGAGTTATGGACTGTAGCGTATTACCTCAATGTTTGTAGTTCCACATCTTAGTGTTTTTTGAGATATTTTGTAACGCGCTCCATCCCTTTGTGGAATCAACTGCCTGCAGATATATTGCTAAACCGACATGACATAGAGACCTTAGTAAAGCGTACTCATCTTTAAAGGTCACAAAACGCCCTCAAGATTTCCGTGGGTGCGTTTTGGACTAGGGATGCCCCTGAATGGCGGACTACTTATTATCCTATGTGGCCTGATTTTTAATACATGTTTGAGTTCAGTATTAAGTATGGTTTACTGGGTGTAACGACACACAATTTTAAAAATTAAGCACGTCTTCTGTATTTTTTTTGTGCTCTAGTTGTTAGTTCAATAAAAGTAAGTTGTCCTATATTTTAATTTTAACCCCTTAGTACTTTTAGGGATTTGATCTATTGAAGAAAGGAAACCGTCAAACATTTCATAAAGTAATGATAAATTGATTTGAAAAACAAGCTTGGCGAAAACTACATTTAAAATAGTTATTAATTATAGATTATAGATTAGATTATTGTAGTGATTTAGTATCGTATAAAATTGATAAATGATATTGTTCTAATCTATAAAACTCACTTGGACCACACCTCGTACAAAGTACCTGCAAAAATCCAACCCGTTTTACTCACACAATCTACCTCCTACTAAAACCATAATAAATATTACAATATGATATCTGGTGCTAACTCGGCCGAGATAGGACGAGTTACGTCCCAACGTTATCTCCCCTGGCGTTCCCATGTGTTAAAATAGCTCTTTAAAATATGGCTTACACTTTTGTCTAATCTTTATTGGGTCATACGACCCATCTATTAATGTTCTAAAGCTCCATATTCCTTCAAATAGACAAGCCTTTACCAGTTTGGAGGGTTAGCTTATGACAACCGCTTTTAGTGGACTCATTTCAAACGTGTCTGTCAAAATCATCAAATACAATTATTGTATAGTGAATTCTTCTCGTGTTAGAATTAAAAAGGACGAATTAGAATGAAAAAGATATTTCTTTACAACATGTTCCTTAATATATTGGTATTAGTTTTATTCTTATGTGTTTTAGAATAAAATTTAAATAAAAACTGCATAAATTATATTACACAAATATTATTACTAACAAAGAAGTGTTGATATATATCAGAAATGTGTTAAAAAATGTTAGTTAAAATCCTGTAAAGTCCAGTAAAAATGGTTATTTTAGATTTATATTCTAGAATCTAGATTAAAAAAACGTTCAAAATAAATTCCCACGATAAGTGTACTCGAAGTGACATAAATTGATGATATTTATGTATGTATGTTCATAGATGCGTGGCGGTAACCGGTGTGCAGTAATTTATCGCGCCTGATCCGAGCTTCAGAATATCTACTTTCAGCAAAACTGCTCGTCGTTTCATAAATGGCGCTATTTTTAAATCTATTTTGCACGTACATATTTGCGACAAAATAGTTTAATTTTTGTAGAATTTCAATATTTGCTACAAAAATTATACTATACAAAATAAAATAACCAAAATACTGCACATAAACTATTATAATAAAAATTATTAAAGGATTTTTACTTTACTTTTTGTTAAATCTTTTAATATAATATAGTCTAGTTTATATTTCGCCTTCAAAATAAGTTGAATTTTAATTTAAATTCAAGGGATAATGTTTCATTATATTCATTAATGTCATGTGTTGCTTATAAAAGTAATATTATTAAGTTGAGATGCTTTTATAATTAAATATTCGAATAATGTTCCCGGGTAGCTTTAATTACACGGATGTCACACAGGAGGTATGACACAAGATATTTAATTAAAACAAATACAATTAGAACTGAGTATATTCAATAGAGGTCTACAATTATTCGGTCAACTTAGGTTGTTCAAGGCTTCGCGGTAGGGTTAGCAATAAAATCATATCTCTACATTTTATATCGCATCATTTTTATTTGCTTGTCACGAGGCTAGATACGATATCAAATGTATGTTTATATATAACTATAAAAGATAAGAGGTATATTTTCTAAAAATCTAACTATAACTTGATTGTTTTATCTAAATTATCTCGCTTATACTATGACAGTCAAGAAAAATACAGGCTTCAAAGGATCCGGGCCGTAGGTCAAGCAAAAATCGTTTCCCGTCCTATGGAAACAGGGCGGTGATTAGATAGGGCCCAATATAGCCCGAAGGAAAAAGTAAACACTACTTGGGGACCCTCAAGAAAAGAGCGTAAATACCTTACTTAAAGGCTGGTAAAGTTCCCGTGGCCCTGCAAGGACTGAGGGTGCCCATGGGCGGAAGACTGTTTATCGTAGAATTCTGCTCATTTTCCACCGTTTTCATAAAAAAAGCCCTGCGAATAGAACTCAATCTAAGGTATCACAATGGTAAGGCAAGGTTGGGTGCAGTTTTAGGCCATGACCCACCGGGTGAGACTCCTGAATAATCGGATAAGAGCGAGGCCACCAGTAGATGAGACTGCATCTCCTACCTCCTACATCTACATCAAAAGAACTTGAAGTATTTTAGTAGAATATATATATATAGTGATTTACACATAGATTTTTGTAATGAGTTTCTAGATTGTATGTTTAGAGCACAACAAAATGGATTATAATTCACAAAGAGCGAAATAAACTAATTGAATCTGTCATATGACATCCCTATTTGTTCACAGAGTAACCCTAATCATGCACATAATTAGTTGATTGCGAACCCATCGAATGGAATAAGTTTTGTAGTTACAAATTAATATGCTTTTAGGAATGGCTCAATTCTACTCACTTCAGAGAGTTTACATTTAATGTATGGCGATGGCAGTTCTGCGAGTAATTTGCAAATTAATATTACTAAAATGTAAAACATGCGAAAATTACTCACACAATTCACGCATTTCAAGTACAATGTAGCGTACGGATTTTTTATTACTTCAGCTGTTTTACATGTTTACCATATTATCTTAATACTGTTTATTTAGGTTAATTATAGTCGAAGAACTTTTGTTAAATTTGGTTTTTCTTGGGGTTTTGCTTCCCTAAAATTCCCCTCAAAGCGAGGTACACTAGCCTCAATGAGGAATGCTAGCGTACATCACACGCAGGCTTCCGCAGCAAGACGGGACATAAATAGCCAGGAATTATCTGCTTCGGACCATTGGCGATCAATTGAGTGAGCCTCATTTCATCCAGCCTCGACAAATGTTCTCTACGTAACAATATCTGTAACTTCTTGGGTCAAAATAGAAATACATACTAATGTACATTATCACAATAATTTAAGTCTAGTTGTTGATATTACATCATTCTCATTTATATTACAACAGAGCGTTAAATACATTTTTTAAATAATGTTTAGACTAAAACAGGCCGAAGAACTGGGCAAGTAGTAACTATTTCTTTTTATTTCAGAACTTTATTTAAAATCGCAACAAGCAGCTAATTGAAACGATATTTAAAAATGCTTCCGTCACCATAATCTTAAACTCAACACAGTTATTGTCATAAATCTTTGAATACCGGTAACATAATTTACGAAACGTTGGATTGAAAACCAGGTTCGCTCACCCCGAGATTCGTTTAGTAAAACGCGTCTTCCTAATCGAATAGAACTGGATTGAGGTACAATCGGAATGCAATAGTCTAGATGATTTGTATAAATAAATCAAGTTTGGTGTGTTGGAGTTGGGTGGACTAATCGAGTTAGTTTAGTCTTAGTTGATTACATGCTAGATCTAGGCAGTATTAACAGCTTACGTTATTACTTGGTACAACTGTCGTGGACATAAATATAGCTAGTAATATAATGCTATGGCAGAAAATAAAAGAGTTTATGAGTTATATCAACGCGTCGTAAACTTTACGTATATAAACTTAGGCAACATTGAATTATATTTAGCTACTTAAATTTATTTAGTTTTTGGCATTGTTTATAATTTCAATTTCCTCTAAATCGCCAACGAGGGTAGCAATTTAGTGCTGATGTCTATCATGAGCGTATAAGCTTAATGATTAAGCTGACATTCCTAGAATTACTTAGAAGTAACAAAAATACTTTGAGGGAAAAGTTTCTGTTTCTTTAGAACTTGTAATATTATAATTGCTTTAGTTAGAACGCGCTTCGACGCTAGTCGTTAATGTTCATGGTGAATTTCTTAAAAGTTGTTAATTTTTTTATCAGATCGAGACGAAATACGAAGTAAATACGCTTCTTGGAAGAGGAACTTATGCTCGCATGCCACGTTGTGTCTGGATGGACTAGAAAGTCCATAGAAATACCTTACTGGTTTTAATCGAGGCTAAATACCTCTCGGAAAGTCTAATTTATTAAGGTTACAAAGTATATTATAAATGTGAGACGTTCATATTTCACGCTCAATTAGCATAACGAATTAATGTCAAGTTATATTCAATGAGAGATAAGTATATCTGTGTTTTAGCTTTTTTTATATAGCGCGGTGGGTAAATATACCAAGTGGTAAGACATCACCGCCGCACAAGGACAAAATGTTCGGAGTGTCCATGGGTGGAGAACTGTTATCCTGGATGAGCCTCCTGCTTTTGGCCACCACTTTCATCAAAAGAAAGCGAAACACAATTTATTATTATAACTATTTTTAACATTGATATTCTATGTTGTGGCTATATTGACCTTGTACTATTAGTAAGTCCGCCAAGTTTCAGCGTCTCTCTTCCACGATAAAGCTAATGTTAGGTCACTCGCTTGGCCACTATCAAACTTTTTCACAGACAAAATACAATTTATAACATATTTACATATTCTATTCAGACTTGGTACCAAACCCGGTACTGTCATGTTATCTGCTATGTTATATTATATGCTATCTCTCTGAATGAATCGCCATGAAGTCATGGGCTTGGTTGGAAGTAGAAATGTGTCTACCTCACTAGATGCCTTAAGAATGCTCTTTTCATTCATGCAATGCAATTTATAATAGTTCTTTATCTTTCTTAACTTTGACAGTAATATAATTCGTAAACTAGAAAGATTAGTTTTAATGAACAATTTCATTCATGTCACCTTATTCACAAATTGTCTATATTTTATATATAATAGACAGATTTATTTACTATACAATTTAATCTTCGTCGCGTTGATTTCTTAGAAGTGTTGACCCTAATTCCACACACTGATTTACGATAGTGAATATATATCGATTCTTTATTTCACAATGTTTTCAAAAGTTGCTATTCAAAATAAATATTGCAAAGAATTAAATTTTTTAATTTAATTTAAAAAAATTTGTAAAAGTCTTAGAAATTTATAGCACCACGAAACTATGTTAATGTTTGGATCATTCAAACTAATGTCTAGGTTTTAGGGGGAACAGAGACGGGCGGCGGGGCGAGATGCCACAAATGACCTTTAATGCACACCACCTTATGACAAAGGCTTATCCTTCAAAGGGTACCTACAACATTACCACAAAATTCTTACAGTCGCTGTATTAACATTTTGGGTCAGTATACCATTCCAGGAAACGAAAAAAACATTTAAATCAAATTTTTCAAATAAAAATTAAGAGAAGAAAAATTGAAAAATTGAATTTGATATTGTAATTATATAAAGGGTATGTTATTGAAGTAGAGTAAAAATAAATGATTTGTACAAATAGTAAATAGTATGTTTTTTTTAAATAACTCTATGTACAAGGGTGTTCAATCGAATATGTATAATTATAATTTAAAAAAATGTTAGTAAGTCGGTCACTGGCCCTTAAGGGTAAGGTCCATTGGGATTATTTTAAGCGGTCTCACCACGGCCTATTTGCGAACCTCCTGCGGGATATCGCGGCCAAAGTCCTTACCGCACCGTGTTCTAATTATAAAGTCACTTCGACTACTAATCTAATCTATTAATGATTATTTTGATTTACACTTGATGCTCATCACGTGTCGACAATTTAATTTATTTCCTATATTGTACCAGATTTGCGGTTCATATAATTACAATTTAGTAATAAGATGGTATTTTAAATCGAAAATGGACGATTAGCGTTTTGTTCACCGGAAACAAGCACGAATTAAGTGCTTAAATTCTATTATCCATTAATTCACTCATCCTACTTATTGGGAAGGTAGCTCAATAAAAAATAAAGAATTTATTATAACCTAGAATTAATTATCAATCACTAGATCTATAATCGTATAGTAAAGCCAATATTTTTGTATTAAAACGGTCGCAAACGAGCAGGACACTCACCTTGGATAAGCGATCCTCCACCCGTGGACAGTCCCAACCCTTGGAGGCTACGGGTGCGTTACTTTTTAAAATATTTGCTTCGATTTGTTTCATATTTTGTGCTCTTCTGAAGTCTGAGATTTTGTAGAAAATCATGTTGTCTGAGTCAGCTGTGAATGTCGTATTGGCAACGAGCACGGCGTTAGGCGATAATGCGGAAATATCGTGTCGGAACAATAACGGCTAAGAACAAAACGAGCGGTTATTAAAAACGTTTCAATGATGTATCGCTGTAATTCAGCTGAATGTTGCCGAAAGGAGTCGGGCTTGCGGTACACTGAAAGCGACGGGATTTAAATAGTCTTGTTTTTTTATATTTTTTTATGGAAATGGTGGCAAACGAGCTGGAGGCTCATCTAGGATAAGTAGTTCTCCACCCATGGACACCCCGAGACCTGATAAGGCCACTTTTTTTTGGAAGGGCTATTTTCTGCCAGCCTTACAGCCTTCACAGCTTCAGACGGTATTTTGGTACGAGTCACAGGCTCGCCATGAATTTGTTTTTTAGCCGCGACTACTCTTTTTTCGAAGATAGGTTTTACGTTGTAGGCAAAAAATAATTTGGAATGAAATCTTCTCTTGATTAATTCGTTTGAAATGAGACGATTAGATTAATTTAAGTATACTTAAATAAATATACTTAAATAAATAAGTATACTTAAATTAATGGCGCCCATAAATAATTACTAAATATATTTAGTAATTATTTATGGGCGCCATTTATTTAGCGCGCCACCTAGTTTTGTTTAATGTTCCTATGCGCTGTGAAGTCAAAAGGAATAATACAAGTTTTTGATTCAATGAATAATGAATAGCTGTGATTAACATTTGAATTCTATACATTGGTTTTGTGGGCGCCGATTTTCATGCAAAATTTCATTAACAGTCAGAAATTCAATAATAAGTTAATTTTCTTTAAAATGTTATTTACAAATAGTTTTTAGATATAATGTTTATTATTTCGCGCGCTTTTAATTATCTTTGTGAAAAGTTGGCTAATGTAATCAAATGATTTAAAATATGTTGAAGTTACTTTTGTTTGTATTTTGTAATTGTAATTGTAAGACGGGCTGGTTTCCGCAACTCGACGACATTACTGCGTGTGAGAACCGGCGGCATCATTCATGCCAGCCTAGTTCTTGGAGGAAGCTCAGCAGGTTCTTCACGTTTCCGGCTTCCTCCTGCAACTACCTGTTTGTATTTATAAGACTTAGTAGGTAGTAGATTTGTTGCAATGGTATTTTATTATTAGAAATTGTTAGGAGTTGTACTTGACTTTCGACAATAAATAGATTGAAATATCGCCGTTTCGGCGCATTTATTCTTAAATATAAGTGTAATAAATTGCTGCATGAATATAAACGTGATACGTCGTCACAACAGTTTTTATTTAAAATGAACCTAGGAGAGACGGTTAATAGTGCCAAGGAGGCGACAAAACCAGTTAATAATAGCGAGCAGCCGACATTTAGATATATATCATCATCGGCCTATTCAAGTCCACTGCTGGACATAGGCCTTCCCCAAAGACGTTCATCCAGACCGCTGGATCCAGATCTTGAGCAATCTGGATCCAGCGGTTGCCCGCGACCTTCATGAGATCGTCTTTCCATCGTGTGGCGGGACGTCCCACTCTGCATTTTCCGGTACGCGGTCGCCACTCGAGAACCTTTTTTCCCCATCGGTTGTCGGTTCGTCGAGCGATGTGGCCAGCCCATTG
>DWCF01000109.1:0-67061 GCA_018230265.1 Delias oraia | reverse complement strand
AGGCGGGTTGGTGATCGCAGAACATCTGCTGTACTCGAAAGGGCGCTGCTGCCCACCCTCCGGTGAAGTGTCCTTAAATAAATTTATATATTAGGTGTTAATTCAAGATGTAGAATGGTGTGCAATAAATTAGCTTTCGAATAGTCTCGCTAGATGGCGCTGTTGTAACGACTGAATTCTAGTGAGCCATCCTCAGCTATAACAAAACGAACGCAATGATGACAAGTCTTGACACTTGATTGAAAGGTCTGGGTACAGGCCGTCTGCTGGCGACTCCGTGTCCGGAATCGCGTGTCGCGTGTCCGGCGACGGCAGGCGTAAAGGTCAGGCTGTTATGAAAGGTCGTCGGAAGCGATTATCGAGTCAACTTTCATTCCTTATCAACTATTCATCACCGCCAGACTGCTTTGGCGCTTTCTTCGGTTTTTGCTGTTAAACAAATTGAAACGGTTATCAATGCCTATTATAATAATTGAATTCAAAACAGGAATAATTGTAGGTTTGTAGGTCATATTTATTTCCCGCCCCGCTGTCCTTTTGCAACCGAGATGCTGTTCAAACGAGTTCGCTGCCGATCTTAATATGATTTTTAAACTGTATTGTATCCTTGGAAAGGTCTGACAGTAGCCCGGTGAATGCTAACATTGTCTTCTCCGTGGGAGAGCCACGCGGAAACTTGTGCCGATACTCTATTGAAGCTAGCTCCACAGAATATAAGTAGTGTGTGTGAGGATAACGAAGGCTCAGTTTAACACGCTACGCTTCGTCACTGCTGCGAAATCCGCTATGAAAATTTACATAGGTACAGCGGAGTGTGGGAAAATCTATCAACAAAATATATATTTAGGAAGGTTTTTTGAACCGTCTAAGCCAAAAATTGTATTCAGGTGAAAATATAAGCCTCGTATCTAAGTGGTTTAATAAGTCTACCATGAAGAGAGAGGTATCGGGTTTGATTCCCGGTCCGGACAATTATAATTTAATTTATAACTTATTCGGTCTCTGGAAGGGCTTGACTTGCATTGCAATGCCTTAATACTGTCACTCCTATCGCATTGTGAAATGGTAGTTTTTCTACTGTGTTCGCTAAGTGAGTGAGGATATCGAAGGCCTATAAAAAAATGCAGCTTGAGTGGCGTACAATTTTTTTTCTAATGACTATGTTGCTGTTTGACCATACGGTCCTGACAGCTTTATCGCGGGCTTTTGGGAGCGAGCGTAAGCTCGCCCGACAGTTTACACGATTAGCACCTCCTGCGAGACTCGAACGTCGGCTTGGACTATCGTGGGGAGACTAGTCGCATGGGCGGCCGAACGGCATTCACCGAGGTGAGTATTTCTTAAAATATAATATTGATTAATTATTGTTATATTGATAGGGGAAATAAAACAGTGTACCGTAAGCGTTAGCCTAACAACTTACTTATTGTCTAAGTTTACACCGTTTCCAAAGCGTACAAATCCGGCAACATAACCAATACGCGGACTGTAGCGCGGTTGTCCATGGACAGCGGTTTTAGCTTACCATGTAGAAAACCCACCTGCTCCGTTGTCCGCTATACCATAAAAAATGGTCTCAGAAATGAATTGGCAAGCCAATAGCCATCGAAATGCAAATTGAATTACGCGCTTCACGACGCGACGGGGCGCAACAAATTTTGTACTTTTTGAAAAAAAAGAGCCTTTTAAAAACCCTTTTGTGGTCGAAAACGTCCATTCGAAGAAAGGTGCAGTTTTTGCAAGGAATAAAAAGCGGCGCATTGTGTCCGACGTTCGCTAAACTTTCACCGGGTTTTATAGAGCAAACAATTTGCGACAAAAAGAGATCTACCTGCCACATCGCCGAACGTCGGAACAAGCATATCACTAGAATTACCATTTCTTTACAGTTTGCAAGACAACGGCGCAATCCTTTCTTTGAAGAGAATTAGCAAAAAAGCCGCCGTGTGCCGCCTTGCCTAGGAGCCGTTACCGTTCTCTTGGCCTCGCTGTTACATAAGAGATAATAGAGTCGCCTAAATGTTAAGCTGTCCAAACGATCAGTATGTTTGTCTATATATTTATACATCTCATAAAAACCGCAATAAAGATAATACTTGCTGGTAAATGTTTCATTAATTTATTATATAACTTGCGAGATTTGTACTACATTGAATCGTTTCCGAAGAAAAGTCATTTAACCGCGTCCAGTCAACTTTATTACTTTAAAAAAAAATCCGAGTCCGGTTTTTTCTTTGCGAAATTGCACAAGGCGGTCTAAAATAACTAGCTAGACTTGAGATCAGAATATCATGTCTTTAGGATTCCTTAAAGGCCGGCAACGCACCCGCGGCTCTGCGTGGGCAGGAGATGTCCATGGATGCAGGACCGTTTGCCCTAGGTGAGCCTCCTGCTCGTTTGCCACCAGTGTTATAAAAAATAGCGGCTAAATGGCGTCCACACGCACTTGAATGTCAAAGGTGCTCTAGTAGAATGAGCATCGTATCTGTTTTCATTTATCTAGCCACTAACATTTGTGAGGCATCGAATGTGACATGAGTGCGCAAAAAGTGGAGAGCTCGAGAACCCTTCTGCTGGCCGGAGCGGCTCGTCCCGTCGGGCAGATGCATTCGCCAAAAAACACTTATAGACGCCATTATTTACATGGCGCGGAGAATATGCCCCTCGACCCGCTCTGCACACCTTTGCCATCGGGACACTCATGTACCTACAGTAGTTGCATTTGCATTAACTGCCTGCGCAAAGGATGCTTTACTAATCTAACCACCAAGTCGCAGGTTAAAGTCAACGCTGCTGCTTGTAGAGCCCTTGTCCTGTCGTCGTATTCTCATTCGACTATTAATATAAAGGATAAAAAATAACGATTATTAACGCTTGTCGTTCAATTCAAATTAATAATCTTGGAAGTGTGTGAATGCGTTTTGTTGCCAATTTTAAACCCCTTTTTCGAGTGTTTACCCTTTCATTCGTCTATTCTCCGCGTCTACGTGATGGAAGATATATTTCTTTGGCCATTTAACCTGCCCTAACACCGCAAGAGCCGGACAGTTTCCTGCATGTGCGGCAACGAGTGGAACTCGGCTGTTGAGTGCAAGTTTTTTGCGGACGAAGTAGTTGAGCTGCCTTGTTTCCTCAAAGTGCGAACTAGATTTCCGATGTTCCTCTTGAGAGCGTGAAATCCTGTTGCAAAAAGTTTCAAGTGCCGAGTCGCGGCTCAGCGCGGGAACACGATGTTGTGCGAAACGTGCACATACCTATGTAATTCTCCTTATTTACAAGATTTCTTGGAACATAGAGCCACCATTGCGACGATTGTTATAATGATGGCAATGCAATATATAAATGTCGTTAAGTAATACAAATATATATTTAAATGCAATATCTATGTACAAAAAAAAAAATCAAAATTTAACTTTTTTAAATGCGGCGGGACTTAAGAGTAAATAAGTGTTGTGATGAGCACTTGGCACTTTCTGTAACACGTAGTGAAGTGCACATTGTAAGCTATGGCAAGAGTCAATTAGTAAAACATTCAGATATTGATCTGAAGAGTTTCGCTGTAGCATCCACGTGCTAGGCCAGGTGGCGAGCTAACGAGCTTGCTCCCACGGGACACGAACCCTGAACCCCGTGGTATTTCCTGAAGACCAACACAGCCAATTAGGAGTATCCGAGTCGCGTTCATCAAAATTCCTCAAACGCTGCCCTTTTGACACTGACTAATAGCTCCCGAGAACTGACTACCTTCTTTGCGTACTTCTTAATTCTCATTTTCTCTTAGAATTCTAATGCAAACAACATCATTTTGAGAAATTACGCTGTGTAAGCATCACCACCAGCAAATACATCTAAAAAATATACTAATAAATCAACCGACTGCAAAATACCCTAAAACGTTAAGAAATAATTGATATTATTTAATAAATGAGCATAAAATAACAAAAACCGAAATATGAGCCGGTGCCTCTTGAATGGCCATAGGCCAGCCATTCGGCACATCCATTGGGCTGTACCGAAAAACGTCGTTTAGCTACGTTAATTAACGATTAGGTATCCAAGTTGGATTGTTGTCGCAGGCCTACCTTTAATTAGGTACTGTCAAGCTCGACAACTTTTCGCCAGAACTCAAATCATCATCATTATTTCAGCCGTGAGACGACCGCTGCTGGACATAGGGCTCCCCTTTGGACCTCCATGCATACCTGTCGAAGGTGACCTGCATTCAGCGTCTTCTAATAAAATAATACTAATAAATACCTTCTTCTAATACTTATTTTTCTTTATTATTATAACTGTAAATTTTTTTGGAAATTTATTGTTAGACAAAAACTCTTATTATGCAGTATATAAAATTATATATTGTTAATATATAATTCAAATATTATATTACGGAAATGAAACTGATTATCTGTTTGTATAAAAACACTGCCGTTGCGTGAGAATTATTACGTAACTGATGAAAAAAACGTCCTTTCCCGGAGAAAGATCATAAAGTTGATGTTTTGAATACGGGAAATATCCAGTAAAGGTAGCGGAATAGTCCCCTGGGCCGAGTGAGTGTAGCAGGACACTTGGCCGGTTCCCAAAACAATGTTAACAGCGACGCATCATTCGAACAAATACTGTTCCTCGCTCGCCCTGGCTATAACGTTACGCTATTTGCCAGACAAATTGTCTAACGTACGCAAATACGTCTAAGCGACGATATTTGCGGAATAGCTTCTAACATTGTACGATCGCCATTTTTAAAAAGCTTGCTATAATATCTGTGTAGGTAGCACAGACATACATAAGTCAGGTGGCGAGATTATCTATCGAACTGTAGAATGCAAATTGACAGCCAAATAGAATATAGCAAAATTACGAACCTACCACCCGTTATTTTTAGGTCAGTCTTATTTCGCAAAAGCTAACACATCACGTATGAACGACTTAAAAACTAAAGTTTAAGCCTACTCTGGTTTAATTTTGTATGCAATGTGTTTACATTTGTACATTGATAATGTATACAGGCTCATATAATACTCAGCGTGAAACGGAAACTGTGTTTCGCAGTGAGGATGTCGGAGGCCCTTAAAAGTGCCCCTTAAACGGCGTTAAAAGCCGGCAACACAAATAATGCGTGGACTGTGGCACAGGGTTCTCTTACCATATAGGAGACCACCTGCCCGTTGTCTGCTATAGAATAAAAAATAATATGAATAGCCGGAACCACTGACGCCCAAAACCCAACAGTATCGTTCAAACTCTTATACTCGTCATAATACCTCTAGGAACTACAATTATTTAAATAATTTTTTTGGCTTGGTAATTTGTTGAAGAACCGTAACTATAAAATTTCATTGAAACGACTCGCTTTTTGCAGTAACTTTTTATTCCTTATGTTGTACTGGTGATTGATAGTTATTTCATGCCTAAAATTTAAAAAAAATACTTAAGTGTGCAAGTGCCCGAGTTTTATTTCCGCTATAGAAAAATGTGCTTAAATTTGTGTACATCGGGTAGTTCTATGTTTTTTTATTATGTAGCGGTATAAAGATGGTAACTATTTTTCACCGCCGCCCATGGACAACCGCGTTAGGTTACATGGTCGACCTTTTACGCCGGTATATTATGTTCATTATTAATTTTAATACATATTAAAACAAAAAGGTTGGATGTAAAGTAGTGAAAAAGTGGCGAAAGCGCTCTGTTTTGGAGATGGCGGCAAAAAGGCCGAGGCGCCGCCCGCCCTCAATTGCGTGTGCGATGATTTATGAAGCAAATTAACGAGAAGATATCCTCATTCCTGAACATCATTTCCTGCTAGAGCAGAGTTGCAACGGCCCGAAAAAACCAAAGCAAAAATGTACAACATTCACAAATTCCGCGCGTCATGTGCGTCGTTCGCTGCACGTTTTATGTCTGCTCGGGGGACGGCCGACAGCAGAGGTTCCTCGATACGGCAATGTTGTATTTTTCTCATTGTGTGTATGTGTTATAGTCGTATTCTTAACTTTTGACTTCCGGGAAGGTCACAATGTTGACTTCATATTAGGCCGCAGTTAGCGCCCAAGTTGGTGGTCCCGAGCCGCGACAAGGTGAGACGGCACTTGCACCTACGCACCACGCAAAGATTCATTATTAATCATTGTATTATATTAGAGTCTGTTCATTCAACTTTTGCCTCGAACTAACTTGTTGTTGCATTTATTTATATTACATTAATTGTACTGCATTAAGACTCGTCATAAAAAATAACCGTAAATATTTTATAAAACCCAAAACGGTAAGATTTCTAAATATTTTACATGTCCAATTAAGATAATGAATAACTATTGACATAAGGACGCTTTAATTGATTGAGAACCTGCACCGCCATAAATGTCAAAAACGATTTACGCAGAAAATGCCGCGCTCTGCTCGTGTTACGTCTTTTTTATCTTTCGACAAAATATTGCAAGTTGAACCATATAGAATATAAATTTCTGACGTTTGGCCCTAATGTCGACATGCCACCGAGTATCGCAAATGTGCTTATTAATTTCATTCATTGTATTATACAGTGTATTAATTGTATTATGCGAACATAAAAGAACCATTTTTAACTCTTCCAATTCGATAGATATAATAGCAAACTATTCCAAGATATTTTTGTATAGCTAAATAACTATTTGTTTCAATGTGCGCCGCCGCGTTGTTTGTTTTTGAAATAGAGAGAGAGATCTGCCAAATAGAAATCGCCCTTTGTCCGCCTCGCGGGGTCGTTCATCTTCATTGTATGCGACTAAAATAGTTCCGCCCCAACATGATTTCACTGACGAAATCCGAAGACTTGACGGTTATGGAACTTGACTTGCTTACACTTTTAACCCTTACCTACGACGGCGCGAGCCTCAAGGCCGCTGCCCTGCCACGGCTGGAGCGAGACGGCACCCGAGGAGGGATCTCAATTTAGCAACGATCGTAAATGAGGGTTCTTTTTTATTGTTTATGCTGAGTATAAAGTAAACAAAGCTCTCTAATGTCGTGGAAAATTCATTTCTTTTAATCTGTTACCTTCGTCTGTGTGGTGGATAGTTATTTATTGGTTTTATAATATAAATACCACAAAAGGTGTGATGACATCACGTATCGCCAACTCGCGCTGGAGAAGCTCGAAAAGGACGCTTGTCAAGCGCAGACCCTCGTCAAACGTTGACGATTCGTTAAATCAAAATCAAATTAGCGCTCGGAAATTTTTAAAAATCATCACAAAAAATTCATTCACCATATTTTTGGATATCTTTTAGTTTTATACTTTACTCAGGAATAATTAGAGCAAGAGATAAATTAATCGATTTATAAAGTGTCCTTTTCTCTTTGTTTGCTCAGTCCAGTTAGCTGTATGTAAGACGTTGAGACGTCCGGGCAAACAAAGAGGCTCTGTATCGGCAGCATCTGCAACCGGACACCGAGATGGCCCACAATGACGACCCTACATAAATCTCCTTGCACAACATTTATAATGATCGTAGGCAGTTGTTTTTTTAAGAGCGATCATTGATCGTCCACCCCCGCATCACGAGGCCATTGTGCACTTTTTCTGGCCGTTTTAAGGGCCATTGTAAAAAGACGCAGCGAGCGGGACATTCGCGACTAATGGCCACAGCTGAGGCTCTTTGTCCCGCGGCTGGCCGTGTCGCGGTCAATGTGCGATATTTATGTTTTTTATTCTCCTCTAAACAATTACCTTTTATTCATTCAAAGTTTTTGATATGTTTATTAATACAGCGCAACTGTAGTTTGCTCTTATGAAGTTCCCTCGTTCGGAGTTACATTATTTGTTAGTTTGATAGAAGGATATATCTCTCTCTCTCTGAGTCGGTACCTCATGTCTGAGGATCGTGGTCAGCACTAGAACTTTTTGAGCGTATGACATGTCGCCATCTGTTTCTATAGAGCGCATCTCGACTGTATAGAATTTCGAGGACGACGAGTCTTGCGAAGGATCTAAGAAGTCTTAAAAATAACTCAGAGCAAAAGAGAAGTAGAAAGGCATCGCATCCCATTTTTCTCAGTCTGCGTTTAAAGCACAAACAATAAATGTGTCAAAGCAAACGAAGGCAGCTCCCACCTTCTACGCCTCACCATGACCACCCGCAACTTGTGGGTTATACGACCTTTGCGATTGCGCTTGGTCGGTGCATGCTATGTGTCAATGGATGTGCCAAATAAGGTGTGCTTCGATGCGTACTACATGACCAACTCGGAGCCTTCAAGACAACTTTAAGGCGTGCGAAGGAATTTATACAGCGTTTGTAGCGCCTTCCAGTAATGAGGAGGTAAGATGAGTTAGTGCGTTCAACCGATCAACTCTTGATCGTCGCTTGTAAGCAGAAAGATACAGAACGACGTAATTGGAAGGTAATGTGTGATCGCTTATCGCGGCGGCCCCCTCTTGGCAAGCGGCTACTGCTATCACCGCATCGCGCATTCGCCATTCAATTAAAACAGCGCCCGCATCTGCTCTTTCAATTCATTACGCGACAGCTCGGCGGCCTCTCGCACTTCTGCCCGCTCGCAAACACTAGCCAATGTGATTTTTATTATACAATATGCTCTTTCTACATAACCACTTACAACTAGTGGTTCAAGGTTCTAGAGACACAAAAGGGCAGCAATAGCAAGCGACGTATGTATCAATAACGACAACAGACACGCAGACGTCGACGTGCGAGTCTAATCTCCGCGGTTACCTACTTTGACCGCATGGTCAGGCTTCGGGAGAAAAGCGCATGAGCGTAGGCCCGTGCCGGCTCTCCTCTCGCGGCGGAGGTGAACACAGGTGCGGCCGCGACGCCACATGCAAGAAGCGCGGGGGTGGGGGAAGAGCAGCTGAACTTAGAAATAAATGGGAGGCCACGCGCCGCACCTCCCTGCTTATAATTATTTCACTTTATTTTTAAACAGTTTTTTCTGCTCCACGAGGATTCCCCTCGCTCTGCCGTCCCGAAACGACGTCTCCCCATCTCCAGGCGTTGTTTTAAATTGGATACGGGCATAATAATAAATTGTCGGTTTTAAAAGGGCTTACGGCCTGTGACTAATGTTGATTAAATTGAGCCCGTCTGTTTGTCTTGCGCATTACGATGCACAGCCACGTAAAGCCGGCGTGGCTTATGCCGGTGTGCCGGAGTCAACCACTCCTCACACTATGTTAGTGGGAAACAGTAGCTATAACTGAATCAGGCCGCTTAAGCTATAGCACTTAACCGGAGATAAAAGCCAACAGCACAACATATCCACAGATTGCGCTGCGGTTGTCTATGGGCGACTGTGATCTTTTATGGAATGATTCGTTTGCCACGTTCTCCACTATATATTGCTCTGTGAAACAACAGAGAGAAGCTTTATGAATTAGCTCAGAGCCACAGCAAATAGAACCGTCTGTCTATTGCAGCCCGTATTGTTTCGCACGCACCGGAAGCGATAGGTCGGCGAGAGGTGGAAACCGGATCGGGCAGCACGCGGCACGCGCCACCGAAATAGCCGCGGGCTGCGCCTGCAGGCGGCGTGCGTTATCGGCAGCCGAGGCAGTACATCACGCAGGACGAGTGGGGGACTATTTTTAAACACCCCAAGCCATTTTTTTGTTCGCGAGATTTTTACGGGCGACCACCTCGCAGAGAGCCCTCGAGCCGCGCGCGCCTTACGCGCCAAATAATGCGAGGGGTGTCTCTTGGAGTGGTCGCTCTCCGTGAGTTCAGACGCGCGCGCGACTGGCGCACGCGCACGACGCCTCTTTATCTTTTTTATCGCGAGAGGCGAGCCAATCGGCTCTGTTTTATTTCTGCTAAAAAGTAGGGGACCTTTTTACTTGCTTCATTCGCGGGAGCTTTTAGTTAGAGGCGGGGCGTGCAACACATACTTATATGTATACCTAACAGAGTTTTCTAATGTTTCAACACCACTACGCTACACTTGCTCGCATTCTTACCATTTGACATTTTCACGACTCTTTCTACTATTTGTATATTGCTGGCAAAATATAATACCTTTGACTAGTAATGCAGAGGTCAATAACGACGTAATACATAATAACAAAAGCCAAAAATACATAATATCTTCGTTTGCCTATTCTATACACTTTAATACTATGTATTCATATTTTTAAAAATAATTGGTGGCCAAAAGCAGGAGGCTCACCTAGGGCAACCGGTCCACCGCCTATGTAAACCCCCAGCCCTTGCAGAGCGCGCTGCCGGTCTTTAAGGAATGAGTTTTTATATTTATGATCTGTTAGTGTATAAGATATTACTCATCCAGCAGATATATTCTTGAATAGAATTTAAAGCAGTGACCATTTATCCCTCTTACCCACAAAAACCGTAAAAAGCCAGCCTGTTAACTAAACAGTAGGTAGTAAATCACTAACTCGAAGTTAATTCTAATCACGCCACTAAACGCATATCGTGATGCTTCGCCAACACCATGTTTATGAGCCGGCCACATTTATGGCATTTGCTCTAGAATATACAATCACGACAGATTACCTATTTCCGAATTATCTTCGAATGACGACAATCTAAAAATAATTTTTCTGTCTCTAGGTTTATATACTTCATATATTTTTGTTTAATTGTTGTTTTAGCGTTAAAAATAGGTACATATCATGAAATTTGTTTATCCTAATCGTAGCAGCGTTCACCTCCAGAACCAACAAGACTTGACGAAACAGCATATCAGCAAGAATGAGCCCTTGGCGAGCCATATAGAGTGTTTTAAAAGAGCAGAAGCCGCTTCCATTGGCCGCAAAGCATCGCGTCGCCGAGAGCAGTCGGCGAAGGGGAGCGTTGCCTGGCAACGCGCGACCCTCCTGGGAAAAAAGTGCTAAAAATTCGGGTAGCGAATGGACGCCGATTTTTTATGACATCATACATTTTTTCCACAGCGCTACAACGCTTCACACTGGGGCGGTCTCATGTGTGGGTACATAAGGGGTGTTATAGTCTTATTGGCGGAAATAACTAAATTTCCGACGCGGCAGATAGCTTTTTAGCCTATAAGCTACTCAAGAAGCAATAGTTACGACTTGGCGATAAATCATTTTAACTTTTATTTTGTACAGCTAAAAAAACCGTAAAGTTTAAAAAAATCACATAATATATATTGCACAGCTGTATGTTTCACTTTGCCGACTTATGCAGCCTATGCTATTGCTGAAGGTAAGTAGATACCCACATATCATAAGTCTACCGATAGGTTTCCATAGGTAATACCGTACCTACGCAATAAAGCTATAGCAACTTACGTAAACTGCACTAGCTAAGAAAATAAAAATCTTTGACACGTTAATTTCTTCCAATTTGTAACCACCTGGTTGTTATTGAAATGCATCTCGCTCATCATCTTTTCAACATTGACACCTCTTGGCTGCTGCGGGAAGTCGGTAAGGAGCGAGCAGCAAAGAGACCTCCCGTATAATGTCCGAGAATCTCCGATGAGCGATAAATCGCGTCCGCTGTGTGAGTGCGAGAGGAGGCTGCGAATATCATAAGTATGGATTTTATCGAGCTCTCCCTCGGGCGCCGCCCTCCGCCGCCCGCCGCTCGAGGCGCGCTCGAATTATGACGCGCACGGCCCATTCGCCATTATGGATTCGCTAATGTCTTTCGTTGTGGTTTTTATTCATGCTGCCGTGCTTTGCCATAGCCTCTCGGGCACTGCCCAACGCTTTGCTGGGAATTATCAAGACGCAATAGACGTCGAGACGAAGTCGCCTTTCGGTCCTTTTCTATGAACTTACTAGAGATAATTACATATAAATGAGATTTATTTTTTTCAATCATTGAAGACAGGCCAAGACTTGGTTGGAGAATATTATACAAGTAATGAAAATCACTATCTATACATTTATTCTATGATTCTTAAAGGACATCTGAATGGCCTTAAAAGGTTTTATTATTTAATAAAAACTATTAAAACCTACTCTTAGCAGCTCAACTGCTTCTGCAGCTCAGTTGCAACGCAACCCTATTGCGTATTGTATGTATTTTTGGAAAGGAAGGCGAACTCCGAGAGCACGAGTGAAACAAATGTGTCACTTCTTACACCTCCATTACCTATTGGATACAATTTACCATTTCTCCTGCTTTTTGGTCGTCAAAGTGATTCTCTACGCAACAGCACAATTATAACGCTGTCTTCAATGTAATACATTGAAGTATTGTATATATAATATTTTAATATTATTTAACTGTCATTATGTGATAATAACAGCGTATGAAAAATGGAGACAAAAACCGAACCATTGTTATCACCCCTTTGGCATTGTCATCTCATAGCTGTCACTCAAGACGAGCGAAGGGATACTGCAGCGCAGCCCGCTGCATCACACGATTCATTCGCACAAGCCACTGATTGCAAATTATTAATAAGCACGCAGGTCTATAATTATTAATCATCAATTTCCCCTAATCTCGACCTCTTCAGATATACCAGTAATCCTCTACCTATACTTACCTATAGTTTAAACCTCAATCCAAATTTTCTTTGTTTTCCGAAATGCGTTATAAAATATATATCATGTCTAACCCATATGCTGACGCACTAATTTGGCTCGTCCAAACTAATACCACGGACTCACATAATAATCATCGTGAAACGGTAGCTGTATTGAGTTTCGCAGAGTGAGTGAAGATATCGGAGGCTCTTAAGAGTGCCGCTTAAGCCTAAAAAGCCGGCAACACTACTAAAGCGCGGACTGTGGCGCGGTTGTTCTTGGGTGGTGTTCTTACCATATAGGAGACCCACCTGCTCCGTTATAGAATAAAAATAATAATAATAAGAATAATAATAAAAATATAATTCGTGCAACTTTTACTTTTATCAATTAGGCCGGCTCGTCTGGAGTGATAGTACGGTTTTACAGAGTACCACAGAGCGCGTGAAACAGTACATGTCCTGTGTTTCGCTGAGTGAGTGAATGTACCAATTATCATAAAATACTTATATAAACACGTGAGTTTGTAATATAAAAGTCAAGTCAACAAACAAGTCGCATTTCCTATCATAAACAACGCTTTATCAAGAATACGTCAAATTGGATTGTCGGGAAGTACCTTCGCTATGTATATAAAGTTGTTTAAATAGAAATGCGAGCGCTCACGACGTCCCCGTGTTCTCTTCTATGTATGAAAAATCAATAGATATCGGTTCACCCCACGATCGCGTTACAAAAAAGTGCGGGAGAGAGAATTTATTAAATTGCGAAGCGAAGGGAAAGGGTTGATCCCCGTATCGCCATCTTTTATTCATGACGCTGGCGAATCACGGCCCCCGTCCCCGGATCTAAAAGCTGTTTTTGCTTTCTTTCTCTGCGATCGCCGGTAATCGCTTTTTATAGCGCCATTCCTGCTTCAATTTGGCTTTCAGAGTAGATACATAGGTTCCTGCCTATGTGTCTACTCTGAATGTCATCGGCATGACTACAATCCATACAATCCATTTGTCCATGAGTTCTCACGGATACCAATAATCACTTGAGTTTTGATTGATTTTTATCATGGCTTAATTCCAATAGGTTATCATTTCCTGATCTCTCGGTAGGCTATCTTCATTTGTTTTTTTATTAAATCGTAATAAATAAAATATAGTGAATACAGCGTCATAGACTTCGCTACAGCGAGGTAACATTAATCTGTTGCTTGAAATCCTAAATCTGGATCTAAATTTGTGTCCCAGACTGCAATGATCACCAAAAAAACATCGCTAGCTGTGAGCGTCTCTTAATTGCCATCGAGATGCACAAAAAGCAACGCGAAGTGACAGGTAAGCTGCGAAACGCACACAAAACCGCTTTGGCAGAATTAAACTCCGTACAGCCACATTACTTTTGTCAGAGCACGCAGGTGCTGACCATCGATCACCGTTGGCATTTACTACCGCCTGCAAAGAAAGAACATTCCTAATCGCATCTAAAAAACACAAAAGCCGTAAAAAACGGCTTCCCCGAATAGGGCCCAATAACTCACGGCCGGCTCTTTATTCGCTAAAAAGTAGCCGATAAAGAATGCCATCGATCAACTCTCCGGCGCGCTTTCATTCGGCGCGACGCTGCTTCAAGTGCAGCTACCTACGTTGCTAACAATGCTTGTTATATGTCACATGATCACATATGTGTATGTATCTTTTGAGCAATCTCTAATTGTAAGTTCACTCTTCAATCACACTGTTTAAACGGAATTCTGTCGGATTCCCAAAATATCATAGTCGTATTTTTTCAACAAGTTACTAAGCTTAAACAAAGACAAAAATCTTTATTTCACATAGAAGGCTTTAGAAACGCCTTAAAATTCAAATATACTGTTCACCAGACCTGAAAAAAACAGCCACGGGTATTTTTACTATACTTATTTTAAGTGTTTACAAATTTTTATAATTTGACCTATTAACAGTCAGATTAGTTCCGTAAGTACCTCGTTTATTATATCATTCAAACTGTAACAGAAAGCTGTGCCTCGGCGAGAACATGAAACCTATCGATAAAGTGACGTCCCGGTGCGGGGGCGAGAAGGGCAAGGGGGTATTTTTGAGCCATTTTTAATTTATCTGCCCTCGGCCATTATTTCAAGCGAGGGGTCAAGCGAGCTCCCTTTCTGCTGGTGCGTTTTATTGTCGATACTCGATACACATTTTAAACTATCTATGTTCCCGAACCATAACTCATGTCGCGTTCTAACCCCCAAATGAAACATAGGGGTGTTTTAAGTTTGATATGTCTGAGGAAGCATGGCCACCGTCGAGCCAGCGCACCGCACTGTTGCGCCTAGGCCAACACATTATCCCAAGCCATGCTAGAGAACTATTTCTACGAAATCTGTCAGAATGTTCCTCGTCACTTGGCTTTGATTTCTTATATATATGTACTAATATATTTCGGACTACGAATGAGTTCATACAAAGTTTAAGTAGCTTCTCTATGCTAATTCTAACAAAGTTACATTATATTTAAAACATTGCCACTACTAGATAGGTACTAGTGCGGCACTCGGCCTATTGAGCCATCGCCCGCTGGAGCCAACTTATTAACAGAGCAAAAAGCTTATTGACTTGGGTACACAATAAAAAAGTGCACAAATTTGCTACAAGAAACAATCTCTCACCAGCACAAGCAGGAGGGGCGGCACAAATGAAAGGTAGTGTCAGAAAGGCACCTTCTTGGCCGTTCCTTCTCAAACGTCAAAGTCAAAGGCCATGACTTAACCTTTGGCCAAAGTGTGCGCGTTGACCGTTGGCCAATTAAAGGCGCAGCGAACCGTTGACCCCAGCTTCTTCCTGGCATCTTCCCGCGCTCTTGGCCGGCATTAATCAAACATCGACACAGTGAAATGTGTCAAAGGCGAAGCCAACGGCCGTGTCCTAATCAATGGCCGGTCCCATTTCATTCGATTTTACGGCGACACGCAACAAAGCGCGATTGTTCGGCAAAGGGTAGATTTTGGTAATCTCCTTAATGGCGTGTGTGAAAAGATTATAAATTAAGTTTCAGCAACAAATAAAAGTGACCCCTGGCCATTGTATCGGCGTCGCCGTGTGTGAGTGCGCTCATTGTGCGTGACCCTAGCTTAACACCGATGTGCGCCGCTGCGGCTCGCAGCCGTGCTTCTCTCTGGCCGTGGGCATTTCGCATTTGTACCTATGTACCACCCGAATCAGTCGCAACCATTTCAATTGACACATTTGCGATAGTCACACTTATGTAGGGCGTCGCGCTATGTGTGCCCTTAGGTAAAAGAGCACCTTAGTTGGAATTAGCATTATTGTGTTATCATTACACGATGCAATATCAGCCCCAATCAGAAGTAGTCCTTACTTGTGCTGTGTTTCTAAAGATACAGGAGGTTAAAGAGGCGCTTAAGCAGCAGAAAAAAACGAAAAACACTTGTTCCGAGAAAGGAACAACTGTTTTTATTGTTGAATAAAAGAGATACAAAGTTATTTTTCTACATTAGACTTGCACTCCGTACAAAAGAATCTTTTAGTAGAAGACTTTGTAAGAGAACTTTAAATGCAATTATATATGTTATTGAGATAACTATATATCTAATGGCATAATGCGTACATAGTGCTCCATTTAATTTCACGTGTATCTAAATAGAAAAAAGGACAATGTCACGGCTATAATTTTTCAAAAACGTAATAAATCGTTGACCCTCGACCATTTTGACCCCAAAATGCGGTGAACAATGGGCCGCGGCGTCTTAGGGCGGCTGACCCGTAATAATGGTGGCCATTACAATGCTTATTGAGATAACATAAATTATTAACTCAATCGAAAAAATTAATTGTCAGCTTGACCTCGCCACTCGCGCCGCCGGCTGCGGACGAGCTCTCGAATTGAGACTGCTTGTCTTGCATTGCTTGCTTGCTATTCCAAGAATGCAAAAGCCGACATAGGTAGGTACCAGACTTTGTGACGACACTCGCCTGTCAGCAAAGCAGCCCGTCTTCGGCTCGAGTGCATTGTTAACGTCATTCAGTAAATAATAAAAATATAAAAATTAAAATGTAGTAGGTAATTAAGTAACAAATAAAAAAGGCAGCAAATAAATCCGCGAAACTACACATGGTGATGCAAGCGGATCCCGCGATAGGACATAAAAAGCGACCCCCAAAAAGTAACAAGTGTAAACATACCTCAAGCACGAGGAGTTAACGCGGCGCATTAGTAAAAGCGATTAAAAAACGTGAGAAAGATCGCTATCGCGACAAAAAGCCACCCCTGATGCAGCGCGGGGAGAGAGCACCCTAATCGCGTTTTATGAACGAAAAAACCTGCTCACGCACTTTTTATAAACCTGATTGTCTCGCGCGACCTTTTTAATGCGCTCACTATTACTGACAGATGATCCCTGTTCTCAGCGTATGGCTATTTAAATGACAAACATTAATATTTTGTGACTGATTCCGAAATCTCCTCATTGCACATTTGCTATAAAATAGCAATTCTTTATTATGTACATCTGCACTTTTGTCTTTTAAAATATGATTTAGAAACTAACTTTCGCACTGACTGGTGCTATATTTTACCCAAGGTCGGTCTGTATCTGACGAGGAGAATCGGCAGCTCAACATAAGTCCAGAAGCTCCCTAACATTTAAATCGATTGGTTTTAGGTCAAACAATGGGATAATTTATAATTAATATGATTTTGACTTAATTACTGCATCAATTTATCTAAGTTCGTAGCATTATATAGGTTTGTAGTACAGTTGAAACGCAAGGATGAGTCATGGCCCATGAACCAGCTTACTGGTATCAAAAGGCAATCCAACGCTAATTCCCTTTCGCTTCTCGCCAGGAGTCAAGGCTCTTCCGGGAATATGCCAACGACTACCGTATTCGTTGAGACCATTCAAAAACGATGGGAATTCAACAGTTTTTAAAAAAAAAACAAGGTTTTATGCGCAGGTAAACAATGGTAGCTTCATTTTTTCGCCACAGTGACGTTGCCGGTCGTAAAGTATACTGCGCACCCTACAATATAACACAACAGCAAAACTTTCTTTACCAATTCGCTCTTGTTTATTTTAAGCGGAACGTAATAACAACAATTGCATAGACTATTGCACAACGTTGCCGCCAGGGCTTTAGGCAGAGTTCTTAATTAAATACGGGAACATAAATTGAACATAATTCTTAATTAAATAGTCATCATCATCATTTCAGCCGTAAGACGCCCACTGCTGGACATAGGCCTCCCCTTTGGACCTCCATGCTTACCTGTTGGAGGCGACCTGCATCCAGCGTCTTTCGGTGACCTTTATAAGGTCGTCTGTCCACCTTGTGGATGGACGTCCCACGCTGCGCTTGCCTGATCGCGTAGCGAAACTCCGAGCATAGCCCTTTCCATAGCTAAATAAAAATAGTACACAGCATAAAAAATTGAAAGAAACTGAGTTTCTTAACTGCTGTTTACAGATGTGGACCGGTTTGGGAGGAGTCTGTTGGATAATTCTGAACTTGAAGTATTTGTGCAAATTCAGACATTGAAAAAATGTCGGAAACAGGTAAAAAATAAGCAACAAGGGTTACGTTTCCTAAAAACTACCTGTGCAACAATCGGAATATTGAAACTGTATTGTCTTTTTAGAATTAAAAGAAAAGAATCTCTCGCTTGACAAGTATTTATTGAAGCGTTCAATTTCGTTGTAGTTATTTACAACTTTCAAAACCGTTATTTAAAAAAAGGTTCCTGTAGTGTGAAATAAGAATCTCGACCTAAACACTCGTAGGTTCCTTGTGTGAGGTATGGAGTAGGTATCAAAACGCTGAAAACGACGTAGTCAACACTGACAGTCGAAGCTGCTGGTGACAGCTCGACACTGGATACCTATCTACTTTGGGCCGCGGCTTTTTTCTCGGAAGAGGAAGCGAGCGCAGCTGCGCCGCGTGCCTACCTACTTGCCAATACTTTTTGCATGCTTAACTTGCTGCCATGTTTTTTCCTTTCTTTTTTGATCGAAACCAAAATAAAAACGGTGCGCGCTAACGAATTGTTGGCGAGTCGGTGCTATCGGCTATAAGGAATAATTATTAAAATATTGCTTTTCTTTATTAATGGCCTGACATAGTCTCGAATCAGTGACAACGAGCCGTGACATTCTTGTCGCAGATGTACAGTTGAACATTCAACGAAGAGCTGTTTAAATAGCAAAGTGATAGCAAAAACTAACGACTTATGTCAATTGTTCGAACTATAAAAACTTAAATAATAATTTCCTACTCAAACAGGCCGATAGAAAAAATACCTTCCTACGCAATTAACCCTCGTAATAAAAGGTAATGCTGATATCATAAATGCCTATTATATACGCTTGTTAAATCCATTTGGCAAATTATTTCAATTGGGAACGGTTAAAAAGTAAGAAAAAAGTGGACGGTCGCAAATTTGCGCTCCAAGCGTAGCTACCCTCAGGCGACGACCATAAATTACTCGATGCAAACAAAATTCACTTTTCGAGCGACTCTCACTTTTTGCGATGAACTTTTTGTTTCCGGTAGCCAGAATGACACGTGGCCACGACATGGCAACGCTATGAATTTGTAACGACTTTTTTTATCCATTGTAAAATAAGTATGAATAAACAATAATACATTTTTATTTCGATACGAAGTCGAGCAATACTTTGAGCGGTGAGTCGACCTTGGCTCGACACCTATCAAGTGGAAGTGGCCACTCCTTCACTACCAGCTCACCGAAATACCAAAACGGCAAAGAAGAGAAATTTTCGAAATTGCGGTGAGTATCGACATCGTGTTGTGACGTCTCTGCTCGCAGCGGAACGCGAAGGCCTCGGCGAACAATTTTTTACAATAAACGAAAAACTTAAAATATTCCATTGTTTGCGTTTAAACAATGTAAAGATTCAGAGAAAACACTTCTATAAAAATATTTAGTCAAGTGACAAGGAATCATTTTTTTCAAAACGTATAGTAAAATATTGTTTATTTTTTACGCGTATTCTAAGCAAAATATTAAAGAGTTGCTTATTTGTACAGGTGACACAGTCAGCCAGACATAACGTATTTTGCCAATAGATAATGTGAAAACAGCTATCTGTTTAGTTATTTTGAACGTCTCTATAGACGTTCAAAATAACTTTATTCAAAGTCAAAGTCAATCATCTTATGACCGTAAGAAGTTACGCACCAGACTGATCACGGCTCCCTCATCCGAGTAGAACACTCAAGCATTTCAGCCGGAGTTCAAACAGTTTACGCTATATTTTAGAAGCTGTTTTTATATCTATTAAGGAGAAACATTATAAAGCTTCAACATAAGAGTTACGTATCTACAATCATAATAGAAATGTAACCTGCGACGCCATTGACAGATTAATAGATCTGCATAATAATTACTAGAATGATAAAATAAGTTTTTAAATTGAAACAAAATATGATTTAACGTATTTTTATATATAGCTACTAACGTCAAAATCCCATCCACTATCTTTGTTTTGCATTTGACATTGGAACTGCGCCTAAGCCTTAAAACTTAAGCCTTAAACCTTTGTGGTTTACAAGTATATACAGCTGAAGTGAACATCGTTCAGATTGTCGCTTCTACCGCGGAGAGAGAACTATTTTTAGGTCCAATTGTAACATAGTATTTGCTTAGGTGCATTAATTGTCGGATTGAGAAAATTATAGTTGGAATTGCTTGAATCGTCGCCGCTAAGAAACTCCTACTAGTGGACTACTGACGTACACTTGCTACTGCTTTCATCTCGATTTGTGATTTTCTCGATTACCTCTTTATTATTTTATCCTGCTTATTTATCAGCGACTGTAGGGATATTGATTCGTTTCGAAGTAGGGTATTAATTGCCTGTGACACCAGTTTGTAAGACTTACAAGTGGCTCTGTTCTCTTATGGAAGATAAGTTTATATGACTTGATCAAATAACGTTTTCACGCTACATCTCATATGGCTTACTACACAATTGTATCCCATAGGCCTATATAATACGTATCCATATATGTAGCATGTATATAATTATCCTCATAATGCATCAGTGCAACCGGTGTTTTGAACACTCGTCCAAACATAATGTAAGAGTTCTGAAAGCCTCCATCTTTGCGATGGTGGAAGCAATTGGAGCGTCGTGCCGATTCATTCAGATGAGGGTGGCCGTGTGGAGGAGCAGCCCTCGCCCGAGATAGATTTCAGGGTACAATCATTTTTTATGCGAGGGGAATAAGGCTAAGGGCCGGGGCACACGCAACTCCATTTAATCATTTAACATCTACGCGGAGACAAAGCGAGGTTTTCGTTTTGCAAAAACATAACGTGAATTGCGGCAACACATTAAATTATAACAATAATGCACTCTTGTAATGCCTACTTCCTCTCCATTAAAGGCTGGCTGCACACTCGCTCTGAACTGGCGATGACTGGTGGCATTCGAGGTGCCTAAAATATACGTGTATGCCTGTTTATACCTAAAAATACGCCTAAAACTGCAAATTTTCTTGTTAGACACAGTTACAACCGAGTAGGTGGGTACCTCAATGAGTTCCTTCAGCTCAGTAGTAAGTGCGTCGGCAAGTGCGCAATAGCCGTGAGCCCGGTGCGCCCCGGAGGCGTCGCGTCGGACGGCCCTTACTAATAAAGAGCGTGTCTCGCATCTACCATAAAGGCCGACCGCATTACTTTTTACTCGAGCGATAAGGGCTCTCGGCCGCGCATATTTCTGCCCAACTGGGCCCGCCCACGGGAGCGCTGACCGGAAAATGAGAATTTTCGACTCACATCGATTGGGCCGGACGATGGGAAGCTTAATTGCATTCCTATAAATATGTTTACTGCGCACATGGACTTCTGCCTCGCTATTCGCACTTTGGTTGCGTTGGGCCTCCGGTAGTTTCACTAAACAAAACACAGCACGAGGCACATTTATTAAATCAGCATGGCTCTCCTGCGGAGGAGGCAGTGTCGAGGGCACCCCAACGAGAACAACCAAGGTCCGAGTGCGATTCAAAACTAAAAGACGCCATGCGAACTCGCAAGAGTGCTCTTAAAATAAGCATTTTAATATTTAGTAAACAGAATATTCAGGGGATTCGTTTATACCGAACTGGAAATATTACTCATTCTAGATTGATGAACGGACGAATTACCGTTGCGGCTTTTTTGTGATTAATTTTACTTTTCTATAATTTTTCCATATTGAGTCATTCTGTTCGCCTAAGACAACTAAGTTAACTAATTTGTTTATTGTTCTATTGAACTGCTATAAATGAGGACTCGGAGGACACCGCTCTCCGTCTTATGTAATAATGTTCATGTCTTATGTATACGAGTATCTATTTCTATTTCAGAAATAGACAGAAGCTCTGTTCAGAAATGTTTGGTAAGATGTAAATTATCTTACAAATGATAGACAGAAGCGCTTGTCTCAGCAGGCACAGGTTTGCGCTGAGAAGTTATTTTTTAGTTCGCCCGTCGTGGCTCGGCTCTAGCCACACGTCAGAAATGGCTGAGCGATAACAATGTGAACGTAGTTTAGATATCATTCGTTTTATGTTAGGAATGTTAATTTTTGGAAAGCAGACGTATATAGATAAAAAAATATCTACAAATTAACATAAAAAATAAATATAGTTTAACAATGTATACTAATGAATCAATAGAAAACCTGGTTGTGAGCAATTCAAGTGGTAATTAACACTACGAGTCTGCTATTCTTTTTTTTTACAGTAGGTGGCTATAATGGACAACGGAGCAGGTCTCCAATATGTTAAGAGAACACAGCCGCCCACAGTCCACGCATTGGTTGTGTTGCCGGCTTTTTATATCCTCACTCACTCTGTGAAACACTACAAGTACCGTTTCACGCTTAGTAATCTGTGAGTATTCAGCTCTGAGCTAAGTTTATTACTGGCCGAATAACAGTGTTTTCAATTTGGTACCTACTGTTATTAGGTACTTGAGCTGAAGGCCGCTAACGAGCCTCACTGGTAGGCTCTATGACAAACAGAAAAATAAGTTTGATGAAGCCATTTAGCATTTGCGTTGAAAATCGTCTATTGCTCGTACTCCTTATTTATTAATTCTTTTTTAAGCTCAAACAACGGTCTTTCCGTCCACTGGATGCTTCGTCACTCATATCTTAGAATTCGGAATTACATACCTATTTATAACAAACCGACTGCTTCCATCAAATATTTATTTGCCTTATTAATTATAAGGATTGATAGTTAAAAGGTGAAAATTCAGGGTTGTAAAGCTGAATCATATATGTATCTAATTGTAAAAACCTTTTTCAAAACTACCAGATAAGCAAACAAAATTTCATAAAAATCGATCGAATCGTTTCGGAGGAGTTTGACAACAAACACCACCTCAAATCGTGGATCCATCCACTCGGATCTCTTCTATGGATTGTGTTCCGCAGCCTGGAAACTAAAATAAAATAAATCTTCAAGTTCCGGGTCCTGAGGTGATAAACAAAAATCGTACACAGCCGTGTTTGAGGTTAATCTGTGAAGGTCGCGCAACTATTATTCCGCCTTTAGTTTGAACAGAAAATGGCAATTACGCAAGCTGTCATTTTTTTAATGAACCTGCAATGTTTGGCCACTTGTGAAGCGGTCGGCTTCAAAGTATCAGGAATAAGTCGCGTCGGCAGTGCTTTGACAACCATCGCGCCACACAATAGAATCACTTCGCAGGACGAAGGGAAATTACAATAATTACTTATCTTTATATGATGCCACAATGACCGTAAATATTTGTTTCATTTACATTATGTTGCTATTTTGAAGGGTTTTATTTATACATTTTGTTTGTCTATATATTTTTACTTAGTTAGCAACAGTTAGGTACCTAGTTAACAGTACGCTGTTCAGCTATGTTAATGTCAACATAGATAAATTAGATTATTACGATTACCGTTTACTTGAATCATATGTAGTCTAGAAAGCCCCTGTTGCGCATCCTAAACTACTCTCAGTTTCCCATTATCCAGCCTATATTGTGAGCCTCTCAGTTCAGTTAAGGAGCAAGCGGTGCTCGCAGTGGCCTTTTTTGAAAGCACGCCGCGATTGGCCGCTCTCTTTAAAAAGCTCGACGCCCCTTCGCAGCCCTTCGCGAAGCTTTTTATTTATAGACCGCTTTTTATTTGCCCAAAAAAGCTTCATGCTACTTTAGGGGAGAAAGGCCTACATATATAGGCAAATACATGAAGTCAATATGTGAAGGATGGACTTATAAATATGTTTCCACCTAAAAAAGTTGCTTTGAGCATCAGTTAACACATTCCTTTCAACTAGTTCTACACTCTTTGGATTAGAATTATTAAGGAATTGAGAGACTTAGTGGTAGTCGCTCCTGTCATTTGTAACCAGCAACATTCTTATTGTGAACGATGGCACTGGCCACCGTAAAAGAGAAAGCTCATAAGACTCGCACTGCCCCGCCAGCCAAGCCATCTCGTTTACGTGAGGCGTGAGCCTAATAATTGCAAGTCCTGTTTTTTAGCGTGAACCTCGCGTAAACAATAAGTTGCAAACCTCCTCCCCGGCCTGCGCGGCCCGCTCGCATTGGCCCACGGCGTAGGCTGTGGAGGTGCGAGGGGGACGGCGCGCTTGCCACCTCTCCGTCGCACCACAGCCTCGTCGCCGGCTATGTAAAACTCTTATCGATGCTCGGGCCATAAAAATTGACAGATTTTTTTCAGTTGATTGCGAGTAGCGGCCGGCATAGTACGTGTGGTGGAGCTGTGCCTCTTAAAAAAAGCGATACTCCGTGTGCCGTTGTGTTGCACTTGTCAGTGCATTTTACTTGGGATAGGCCGAGCGGTGTGTTTGTGTGTTTTATGCTCCTCGGTTTTAAAGCAGAGGTAAGGGCTGCCTTTTTACTTTTTTTAGTCTTATATCCATCCTAATGTTACTATAATATATTAACTACTATTATATTATTGCTATATTATAGTTATTTCCGACATAATATCGGTTTCAGATTCTATTGTGAATACAAAAATTATTAGTCATGTAGATTATAGCAATAAAACACTTGAAAAAGCCACTTTACCTTTTTACTAGCAGCTGCAATGTCAGCGAAATATTTAGTGACATAATATTACTAGATAGCGTTGCACAATTGCACCTACTTTAATTACGCCGAGCGAGCAGTACATACCTACTCCTCTATTCTCAATTTGTTGTCAAACAAAAGTGAAGTAGGCTTCTGCCATCGTATGAATACTAGTTAGATGCGAAGTTGCGATGCGCTTTTGCCTACATATCGCCAAACGTCACTCGAATACATACTGAGAGGTAGTGAGATAGATAAATATACGAGCAACTCCACTCCTACAATTGAGGTCACAGTCATCTTCCAAGCTCGGCCAGTGCGTCGCGTCGTACGAGCCTCGTTCGATGTACTCGCGGCATGCTGCGGCTCCACACGTCTCGAATCTGTGCCTCATTTTTTTTTTTTTTTAGAAATTACACGCTGTTGGCATAAGACCTTCACAGTTTCTCGCTGACTTTTGGGGTTTCTGCCTAGAATCTCGATAGACAGTGCTCGATGAAATAATCGCTGGGCATATATCGGCAAGACGGCGCAAGGAGTGTGATTTCTTTGTAAGAAATAGTTGTCGCATGTATGGCAGGAATGCTGAGTTGCGCGAGCCCAGCTGGTATGCCGCCGGCAACGCACACGCACCCGCCCGCCACATGGGGCAGCCTGCTACAGCAGCCTCCCAATATAGTGAGTACCATTTCTCAACTTGTCCACCGCTTTTCAACTCAACTATGTGCAACTGCGTAGGTGATTAAGGCGATTCTTTTGATAGGATAAAATATCTCATTTGTTTGGACGAAGTACCTGCATTCACCACGGCAAAGGACATGTCCATGAAAGACTTGCAAAGTTCGGTTGCCAGCGAGTGGCGTGAAATATCTATCACCCACCTAAGGCAAATTGATTGACTGCCATCGAGTTTCGTACATATTGTAGGCTCATTAATTATATGCACAATACTAAATTAATAATAATAAAAAATATACTTAAAATTAATACTTTTTAATAACATTTTCATTTTAGGGTTATTTAAAGTCGGTAGAACTTTTTTACATAAATATTTTTTTAATATTCACATCACACCAATAGGTAAGGTACTTTCCACGTGATTAAGACCACCTCCATCGGCACCAGCTCGATTTTTTTTTTCTAATATGTACCTATATTTGTACGAATATTTTCTAATTGTTTTAATTTATTTTCTCATACACATAGTTTTAATACAAGGTAGGTACAGACAGGGTAGTAAAAAAGACGCTGCTAAGCGAGGTCGGCCTACTCAGTGATCAGTAATCACACTTCTCTCGAAAACACTTCGGCTTCAGAAGTTCTCGGAAATCGTTAGCACATGTTGTTTTAAACGATTGTTTTAAGATTATTTGTCAATTAACAAGTAATCAACAAAGAAAAGGCGCCGATGTCGTCCAAATCAAATAAACCGTTTTCAACGCTCGATTGCTTAATGAGTTGCCGAGTGACCCGCGTTGTTTATCACCTCCGAGACAAGGCTGTGGCCGAACCGCGCTGTGATGTTCTGATCCCTGTACTTTCTTCTGTCTGTCATGAAAATCTGCTAAGTAGTTGAGTATTTAAGCTATTATTTTAAAAAATATGAAACGTAACTGATGGTCATTGTTTTGTTTAAGAAAACTGAGGCGATGGAGGACAGAAGCTTCGCGAAAGAGCAAAGCAGCGGCTTCTATTCGGAGGGCTTCCTCAGCGCTTCTCCCTCGTCCTCGAGTAAGGACTCGACCGACCACTCGCCCCGGAGCGTGGGCAGCGCTGCCGACGCCGCGCCCTTCTACGATGGCATGGCGCTCAACGCCAAGGCCAACCTTGGCGTGCACCTGAACGCCTACCGCAGCAACCTACCCTACAGCGTCCTCTCGCCGCCGGGCTTCGAGGCGCGGGCCGGCGACGACCGCGCGCCTTCCCCGGGCTACCCGGCCTCCTATTCGCCCAGGGCTTTAGCACCTCCCGTCCACGTCTCCACCCCAAAATCTTGTGCGAATAACGCTACATCAAATTCACCGAAGCGTACCCATTCCTCGCCCGAAGCAGATCACGAAAGAGGAACTAGCGATCGCTTCCGAGACTCGGGCCTCGAAGGCCTCGAGCACAGCAGAGCCGATGAGGAAGGTCGCGAGGGCTCGGGCTTCGAGGACGACTTCGATGACGAGCCCGGCATGCGCGTGCCCGCCGTCAACTCGCACGGAAAAGTAAAGACCTTCAAGTGCAAGCAATGCGAATTCGTGGCCGTGACAAAGCTCAGCTTCTGGGAGCACAGCAAGGAGCACATAAAGCCGGAGAAGATGCTGTCCTGCAGGAAGTGCCCCTTCGTCACGGAGTATAAGCATCACCTAGAGTATCACATGCGCAATCACTTGGGTTCGAAGCCCTTCCAGTGCTCGCAGTGCTCGTACTCGTGCGTCAATAAGTCCATGCTCAACTCGCACCTCAAGTCGCACTCCAACATCTACCAGTACCGCTGCGCCGACTGCAATTATGCCACCAAGTACTGCCACTCGCTGAAGCTGCACTTGCGCAAGTACAAGCACAACCCTGCCATGGTGCTCAACCTGGACGGCACGCCTAACCCTCTGCCCATCATCGACGTGTACGGCACGCGACGCGGTCCCAAGCAGAAGCCACTGACCGCCGCGAAGATTCTTGAGCAGTCGCCGCCCACGCGCTCCCTCTTCGCCAACCACTTCCCCGTATCGCTGCCCTATCTGCCCCCGCTCTTGCCCCCCTCCTTCTTGTTCCCGCCGAACAACAAGTACGAGCAGACAAGCTCGCCCAACTTGCCCGAGCCGCCGGAGACGAGACTGAGCGTCTCGCCGCTGTCGATCCTGCAACACCGCCTGTCCTACTCCGAGGCACCGACCGAAACGAATGCGACGTCTCCGCCCGCCAAGTCTCCGGCGAGCCCTCCGCAGACGCCCACGCCTCGGCCACGTAGCCGAGCTGAAGGCGACGACGCCCTCGACCTCACCAGCGTGAAAACGAGCGAGGCGGGGCCCCTTCCACTCACGCCGAGCACGGCCATGAAGAACCGGCGCAAGGGGCGCGCCTTTAAGTTGCAGCCGGCCGCCTTGCGGCTGCAGCACGAAGACAGCGCCGCGGAGGCGTCGGAGGGTGAGTCCGAGGTGTCCAACGAGGCTGCGAGCGCATACGTCTGCCACTACTGCGACATCAGCTTCGGCGATCTCACCATGCACACGATCCACATGGGCTTCCACGGCTACAACGACCCCTTCATGTGCAACAAGTGCGGCGAGCGCAGCGCCGACCGCGTCGCCTTCTTCGTCCACCTGGGCCGCGCGCAGCACGCCTAGCTCGCTCCGCCCTCTCTAGTCACTGCGGGCGGCAGGCTTAGCAGGTGCCTACGAGCTATGCGTGTCACCTTTCTGTAACCAAAGACGACGGGCGGCGTACGTTTCCTAGATCGGACTAGATTTTAAGTAGATGTAACTAAAGATTTGCCATAAATGTAAAAACTATCGAATTAATTTCATGTGCATGTCATACCTTGGTGATAGGTGTCCGACCAGAAGCGAAATCGGTACTCGCAGATGTCATTCTCACCGACTCGACCAAGGCTTCGCTACACTCCAGTGCCTTATATAGTCCAGTGTAAATAGATCACAATGTAAAGTGCGCACTCAACCATGTGCTATCAATTTATCATTATCAACTCAGCAACAGCATGCGTTGCATTGAAGCACTCGTGGTGTCCTTTTTTGTTTTCACTGTGTTGTCTATAAAAGGAGCATCTTTTTTGGAGAATAAGCTGGCTCAGTGTTAAAGTGAGTAGGTGCGTTTCCTTGGTCGGGCACTAGAGCCCCTCGCTGAGTACAAATTGTCGCCCTAAAGCGTGTGTGGCAGAAGTGCGGTGATGTTACCTATTAGGATAAGATAGAATACGAACCGCTAAAGCGGGTTCGAACTTTACTTATAGTAAATCAGAGTGTAACTATTTATAGAAGAGATTTTTATTTATTTATTGTTCAGTGTAAGTTTACGTGGAGCGATTTCGACTTTTTCACGAGCGTTCGAGTTTTTTTCACGGAAACCAATGTAACCCTTAGTATTTTGTAGACATATATTGTGTGCTGGTAAGAATAAAACTGCCGATTAATCTAACATTTCATTTCACTCCCAACTGTGGCTCAGTGCTATCATAATGAAGCAATGCAACGCTGCGGATCAGCTCGCTTCTGTGTTAGAAGCGAGCAAAACGGAGCGAGACCTAGTTCCGAGGACGAGACGGTAGCGACACGGCCTGTCCGAAAATAAATCCTTTGTCTCAATTCATATTGTCATTGGAGTCTATTTTTTTACAGAACAATACAATTTTTATGTCACCGTTACGGGTAAAAACTGCTTGTGAATATTCATGAGCATCGTTTTCCGACGTCTCGAACGAACGGAGAATATTAAAAAATAACAGCTTTGTTGGAGCAAGTTAACTGTCACGGCCATAGCTACCTAGACACGCCGACTTTACTTTGGAGACGAAACTCGCGAAATCCCAACACTCGAGCTGCTCAGCACATCTCTCGCCACTACCGTCCCACAGAGCCTTGTCGGCTGCATTCCGCAAATCGGCCGCTGCTCAAGTGGCCCTTCACGTGGGAGACAACATTCCCCATTCACACTCACAATCAAGCATTTGCCTACTTGCAAGTGCGCAAGTCTGTAAAGTGATCGGTTCGCAGGCTGATCTTTCAGCAGTGCCCGAATTGAAGCATTCCTTCTGAATTCCGAGGCCTGCTTGCTGACGGCAGATCTCATGAGATGCTTCGAGGCCAGCCTCGATGAGGGTGGGGCACAGCCAGAAGACCCAACGACAGTATCGATGGAAACCACGACGGGATCATTGGTGAGTAGGTAGAGGACTCCGATCACCGGATCTATATTTTAAGTACCAATCAGTTAGTTCAATTTAACACCCAGATATCTTCGCTTACAGTAGAGAGACACAAACTGTCGCTTATTGCTTCTTTATGTCAGTTATTATTCATTTTTATCAATCATCCATTTTCTGATCTCCGTAATATTTTGCGATTCATTAAGGATTTTTCAGTTTTAATGTTGACCTAAGTACATACGTTTTAATATTGTAATAAATAAATAAGTTTTCGTTGATAAATCTAAATACAATGAGATCTTGATAACTCGAATGTCAAGGGAAATGCTAAAAAATCAAGTTAATGTGTTTCGAGTTGACAAGAATTTCGAGATATATAGGATTTAATTGCTTAAACTGACTTATAAAAGTATTGTTTATAAGAATATTTTTCGTCTCGTGTTAAAATTAAACAAAAATTCGACTTAAATTTATGGTACACGTTTATTTATATAAAAATTAAATACATTAGAAAAAACTAAACGGATCTTAGCTTGGGGTGGGACACAATTATCACTACACTAAGACCGTACAATATTTTATTAACTACAACTTATAGTCTTGTTCTTCAAATTCAAGTTACCGAGGATAAATATTATCTACGCCTCGTAGGGAAATAAGTTTTGTTCGAGTTGCAAACTCTAATTAATTGGAGGTGCCGCGTGTTTAGAGGTCTAGCAGATGGGAATAGCATTTTTACGTCTAAACGAATATTTTTATCGAGATTCCACTGTATTGAAATACTGTCGCGAACCGAGTTGGCTCCCAATTAAAGCTAATATTTATCACTTAGTACCTATATGGCATTTACCGACTGCTTGTCATCAATATAATATCAGCTTATTACCATGTTTATTCAGTAAAAAAAGTCAGCGCCCTATTATTCCTAATTAACGCGACCGTCGTTATCAAACCCCTTTCGATGTGCGAGCCGCGTGAAAAAACCTAACCACTTGTATTTTTTAACCGCCTATTGACATCAGATATGAATTAATTACATATTTAAAATGTTTAAGTCTCACAGCGGCTCTCAAGCTCGCTCTTTACATTGGCTTAGGCGCTCTCGCTTCGCAGACACACAGCAGCGCCAAACTCGGCTCGAAATACCTAGTAGTCTTTTTGCTGTAATTATAAAATCGGTGACGTGCGAGTTATGGCTGAGCGAATTGAATAATTAAGAGAAGCATTGTATTCAGATTGTCGTTTTCATTTTTTTATTCAAAAACCGATTGACTCCTTAACCCCGTTACCTTCAGCTGTGACGTAAGTCGCAACTCGCTGAGCAGTTCGTCGCGGCCGGTGCGACGAACAAAACACTGCTTCTTTTACCTTTTGTATAGACCGTATGGAAGCGAGAAGCAATTATAAAAGCCATATCTATCTAGTTGTTACATCGGGAACAACGTATAATTAATTTTGTATGTTTTAACTAAGATCTTCAACATCAACTTCCGGCAACAAACCCATTCATAGCACAACTGAGGCCATAGATATCCTTGGGACCACGTCTGCTAGGTGAGCTGCCAGAGATATAGGCCTCTCGCCTTTTATTAAAAATAATGTTTTTTTTGTATTTTTATCTTTCCTTAATGTTTATCTATTGTAGAAATTGCAATAAAAAGTCGGATTCGATAGATACAAAAGAAGGAAGCAATCGATCCGAATAAAGTGGCAGCGCACGCGCTTCTGGTTTCCATTTCCAACATCTGAATAAGACTACGAATTAAAGTAAAATATCGTGCGTGTTTACGTAAGTTTTATTGGCCAACATAAGCCACGCTTCCGTCCTAATTGAGACGTATAGGTAATTAAAAAAATATGCTAAGCGGCACTTTACGGTCGGAATTCTCATTTTTAAAATATAGTATTTGCTTTTTTATAATAGTCAAAACTTTTAACTTTTATTGCTTGCTATTAGGGACGGCTCGTTAACTTCTACTGCCTTTTTTCGCTTATTTTATTTATTTCTTTTTGTGATGTATGACTGCGCGCTTTTCCAAGCCTACGCAAGTAGAGAAACCTTAGCAAAGAGAATTAACCTCACTGTTTGAGTAAAAAACAACTCTGTTACGTACTAGCTTTGTCTTTACGTAACTATCGGTAAACATTTCTTCTTTATAGAGATAGGTACATAACCTATCTGTAACATCGTAGATCCTAAACGAATGAACCCCTTCTGATGAAGTTTCATGCTAATTAATTCTAAGCTAATGGATTCATGGAGTCTAAGCGCCTAATATCAGTATATACCTTATAGAGTGTTGTAACGGCCTCGTAAAAGGAAAAGGCGGCGCCAAAGCCTCCGACAACAACGCGAGCGATAATTTGCGATTGTCTACGCCCGCCCAGCTCAACATTCGTTTGGCGGAGGCGACAATCAATCAATTCGCTAAAAAACTCGATTCGATGAGTTTTTATAGTGCGCTGGCCGTTCTCTTTGATATAACCTCGCCTGACACTCAAACGGCTATAGCTAAGAAGGAATGTATCAGTGTTTGTGCCAAACTGCTCCGAAAGAGCTTGATCAATTTTTCTGAACTTGTTTTTATATAAGTTCTAGGACGTTAATTTCTGTCATAACTAATTAAAGGTGGTCCACCCCAAATTTGCTTTTATATTTATTGGATATATGATTTTATGATTAGACATTAATAAATACGACCTCTATTTCTAATAGCGATATTAGTAGGTACTTACTGTATAATTCATAATTGTTATGTTCAAATAATGCATTTTATCTATACTTGTTTAGCTCGTTTTTAACTTGAATGGCAAACTTACACGCCCAGACTCTGACTTCGAGTACTAGGAAAACAATGAAAAAAAGTCTTAAAGTGCAAAATACTAAAATTCCAGTCGGCATTACCCAATGCAATAACGAACAAAAGCTGCGCGCAAGCGGCAACTCTGTCTGATTGTATTTCGTCCGAGAGGAGCATATGCTCTGCTGGCTGCCGCTAAGTAAAAAGCTAAATTGCAAATCGCCGAGAGGCGGTTCGGAGGCGGCACGCTTCACCTCCAATGGGCCATTTTTTCCCCACAAGCACGCTTTTTCTTCGCCGCCAGCTGCCGATGACCACTCGGACTTTTTTGCGAAACGGTTACGTGATACTACGATTGAAGAGGCCAAACACGACAGCTGAGCAAAGGAGTCTCCAATTGTGAATAACACTCGACGCCAGTGCACGGTCTTCGGTTAAACGCTGGTTTTAATTGTTAATGCTTTATTAAGTTTATTGTATTAAGACAAAAATCAATTGGCATACCTAGCCACGTACCTGTTAGGTGCGTACCCAAAACATGGCTGTAATGATTTCGTTGCAGCGGAAAAACGGCGGATTTGGCGGAAAAACTTCGAATTTGTACTACCAGTAGCCAGTAGGTACCTACTCAAAACATACAAATATTTAATTAGTTAATATTTAAGAGTTGTTACACGCTTTGTGTTACCGTTACGGAAAACTGCTTCTGGTTAAAACGATTTGCATAGGCTTAAAGATATCTGATCAACAAAACGTCGAAACGGCACAAAAGCGTAATCCCGCGAAGACGCGGCCCAATCTTTCCCTTCTACGAATCTTGCAAGTCGACACTTGCTTAATCTGTGATCAGCCACATGCATTATTTGGTGACACGTGTTTTGCGTTTGCTTTTTTTAATTTCTATGGATTTTTTAGGAGGCTGCTGAACGATCAGTGCTCTGTGGGCAGGTGCACGTTTTTAAGCTTCACAAGAAGCAGCATAATGTGGTTTTTTTGTGAGTGCGATTCGTTATTTCAGAATAATGCGTACGACGGTTACTTGCTGCAATTATTATTACGCATTTTATGATCTTTTATTCATGCTATTTTGACATACATATAAACAAGGCCTATATATCTACATTTTTACATATGGAAGAGCCTCGCTGAAGCCTCTACTGAGTACGTCAGCAGTCTATTAGAAAACTTGGCCGGCTAGTTCGGAATGAGCCCGTCACACACCCTTCACTATGAAATAGTACTCGTGAAAAAAATATGATCAAACCATTACATATTAATTACCATTACATAATATAATACGATTTTCTATTTACTCGTTGGTAGCCTCAACTTGTGACGCACGGACAAACCAACTTTACTCATAAATATCACTCGGCAAGCTATGTACTTCCCAATATACAAGGATACAGGAAGTAGACATTGGCAGATAAGGCGGCCCCCGGCCGAATGCTAATGTCCGGACAGATTGGAAATTCAAATGAGTCCGCAATTTATGCGACGCCGCCCTTCCGCGGCTGCTCCCCCGTGATGGATGTTTCACGTGAGGCTACCGCCACTACGCACTTTAGACACTTTAGTCAGCTATTTCTCGTAGCTATAAGAGAGAGGTCGCACCTACCCTGTGAGGTCTATCAGGAATGTTGGTTTTTCTGTGTCTGAAAGCTCACTCGAGGGAAAGCCATTCTATTCATATTTGGGCCGCCTTGTCATACCAGTCATACCACGAATTCACAGAATACTCAGCGTTAAACGGTACTTGTACTGTGTTTTGCAAAGGATATCGGAGGCCCTTAAAAGTGCCGCTTAAACGGCGTATAAAGCCGGCAACACAACCAATGCGCGGACTATTGCGCGATTGTTGATGGCCGGCGGTGTTCTCTTTCCACGTAGGACACCTCCGTTGTCCGCTATAGAATAGAAAAGCATAATGAAACTACCAACTAGAAAAGAAAATCTTGTGAAGGTTGAACTACTGTTTTTGTATAGCGCATTCAAGTTTACGCGTATTTGGTTTGAAGTAAAGAAATAAAGAAAAGACAATTCTTTGTAAAATTATAGATATATTTACATAATTGTATTCATATTACTTTAACCCTATTAGGTACATTACTATGCAATTGGCTGTGTGTACTATTTAATGACCGCGCCAGGAACAAAAATCTCTATTGTGAGATTGCTTTATGTGTTTATTATCAGATCTTACAGTAGACACCTACCGCCAAGCGAATGTTTGTTTCAAAACCTATGAATAGGGCACTCATAATAATAATTGAATAGGTTCACCAGTGTTTAGTTCACTATGCTCTGTAAACTTTTTATATTCATAGATACATATTTGATTTGCTTATTGAGCTTAGCTTATTATTGGCTGTGTTCATAGGTACTATCATAGCCGATGTAATCCTTTGGTACCAATCTCATAGCCGAATGAGAATTCTCGGCATGTGCAGCACATGCAAAGAGCGTCGCAAAAAGCGGGTTCCATCGCAATTATTATTTTAAGATGAATCCCCGTCACGAGATGTCGGATTATTGATTTAAAAGAAAGTTTTTACTGTAAAAAGCAAGGAAAGGAAATGCAAAAACCCTTGTACCTGAGCATTGTCCCGCGCACATGCGAGTGTATGCAGCGATTCACTAAAAAAACTGAATTCCGAACGCGAAACATCTCTTTGTCCGGCCAGATCCTTTGTCCGCCGGAGAAATGCCCCAATTCGCTCAAGCCTTTTACAATGTGGCTCTCATTCGACGACCGCTGAATATAGTAGTGCCATATGAATGATGACGATCGACAGATGCTGTCTCGTGTGACATTATCCCTGAGAAATTGAAACAGAATTAACACATGGCCGACGAAATAATAGCCTGCACAACCTTCTATGATATAACAATATTGTTTACTAACATAAGCTTATAGTCTAGAAAATAATTTTAATAAGCTGTTCGCCCTATTGGACTCCTCGTCAGGAAACGAAATAAGAAAGCTTTCTTCAACTTCCTATTTTAACTAAACGATTATTCGTAATTTTTTAAATTAGTGTACAAACTACTACCGTAACTACCACCACTGGTTCGGGATTTGGTATCCCTGGTAAAGAGCGGCAGTCCAGGAAACTTCCAGAACATTACGATTTACATTCTTCGATGTATTATGTCAAATCTATATAAGTATTTTTGCAATTTTTTTGTAATTAATTTTGTTTATAAATATGATATGTGCGGCAATTAGATAAAATTCATAATAACCTTCAAATAACCTTTCTAACATAATTTGATTTAATCAATAGAAAATAAACGACAATGTGTAGTTTTCAAAGCATATTTTTAACCACGTGCGAATTATGATTCGAATTAAAAAATAAGCATTGACATTTTTACCATTGAAGCGGGGGCTTTTTTATATATTAAATATACAATAGTCAATAACAAATATTTGGTATACGGAGCGCAATTGAAGAATCGACGCCTGCATCCGCACACAATGCTTCTACCTATTGTAACAAAGAGTTGGAGAAACCGAGCCATCTATTCATTTGCATTTTACGAGTTTAGCAGCCCTTGGAGGAAGCGCAATAAAAGGCGGCACGGCTATTCCGAGCATAATATGCAAATAATGCGAGCCATAAAGAGTGTAGAAAATAGTTTTAATTTCTATAACGGTTATTTTTATAAAAAAGGGTTGGGTTTTTTCCGAACGAAGACCTTTCAGATGATTTTAAGACAATGACGTCTCATGTTTCTAGTATTTTGTCTTCACAACAGGCGCATATAACGGTAAGATCACATTTACTGAATTAGATTCCGAATTTTTTAAATGAGTAAACTATAGGAAAAAACTCAGCCCCAACCTATTTGAATACTGATAAAAAGGTAAAACTAAGAAACATTGTGACTGTCGTAATATCGGATTAAGAGGCTGGCTTTGTTCATTCGCTATTCAGACATACTCATGCTTTATTACCCTCTGCTGTTTAGTAGTCTACATTTTGCTCATTCAATATCAACTAAATAAAAACTACACAAATATACAGTAAAAAACTGTAAGAATCAAGGTCCCCTTCGCCCCAAAGCCGCAAGACACGCGCCAGAATTACTTTAATAAACCAAGGCCCGTAAACGGAGAGGGTCGTTGCACAATGCAGGAAGCACGCTTGACATTACACGCCTCAAACTAAAAAGCAACACGCGAGTGGCAAAAAACGAAATGAGCTCGTTACTGCCCTTAAAAAACTCCCCTTCACTGCTTTTTTGCGCTGCCTGGCCGCAGCAGCGATTAGGCGTGCTAATTTAACAATAGCTATTTACCACTTTAGTCAATTGTAAATATGGTGTTTTTTATTTGTCGTTTGACGTTAAGCGATCGCATTTTATGCAATTCTATAACAAAGCATTTGTTTGCAATGTGCTTTAGCAAACCGAGATGTACTTTAAGCTAGCCCAACTCTGAAGTATTTAAGAAGTACGGTTTTAAACAACATTTTGTAGTTATGGCTACGATTCACTATCACCAGCGCATAGGTAATGACTCGCTGTGCAAGTGCCGTGCGAGTGGAGCGAGCTGCGAAGGATGCTCGCTTTATAAAATAATTGATTATTTTTTCATGAGTGCGTAGTATAGTTTACGCATGTGACCTGTCCCAGCCGCTGAAAGGGTGCGTCTTACCTAGACAAGGCAAAGGTAGAATGGATGCCGTGTGGTCCTTTTACCACATCATTATCACTTTAAATCAATAATTCGTTGTTCAACAGCATGGTTTTGACATCCGTCGAGGAACCCTCGTTTTATAGTTGTAAAAAAGGCCATTTAACGCACAGTGATTCTCCAATTGAGAGGGGTATTGATTCGATAATACCTAAAGTGATTTTTAAACATATGTTTGTGATATAAGTATTTAAGCTCCTTAGACGTCCAAACAAACGAGAAATATTAAATTAATAAATCGTCAAGTCGTGAGAAATATCAAATATTTTCTTACATTTCGAGGCTTGTGCGTCGAGTCGTCTAGCTCAACTAGATTTGTTAATCCAAAAGAGCTGAAAAAAGGTCATCAACTGGGCGTTTTTTTTTAACATTGTTTCTGTTTCATTTTAACCCTGGACGGAATTTGGTTGAATATGATGGACGATCGGGAAGTGGTCTCAATTTTCATATATTTACGACCGGTAGCTTTAAATTAAAGTTAAATGTTATATTTAGCGAAATATGAACCCTTATCCATGGATTGGGTGTTTTTTCATAGAGGCAATGCAAAAAAGACATTATAATGATTTTTTTTAAATATATTTAACATTTGAAGAAAGGTTCTCGAGTGAAGACCGCGTACCGGAAAACGCAGAGTAGGACGTCCCGCCACAGATCGCTCAAGATCGTAATAGGTGGGCGTCCTTGGGGGAGGCCTATTGAGCCTTGATAGGCTGGTGATTATGATGATGATTTAACATTCTCATGACTCTAGCGCATTTTGAGGTCGGACGATTTATTTCCAACAATTTTTTTTATTTTAAATGGATATAATGGATATCCTATTTTTTGAATAGCTCCGCAAGAGCCACGAGCCAGTCGCTATCTAAGCCAATTTCACGAGCCATCAACTCTGCCGATTGCATCTTCATGCAGATTCTTATCGGCGCGGGCAAAATGAAGATGTAAGTTACCCCTCATCGAACGCAGTTAAACCCACCGTTATTAAATACAAAACTACTCGGTCAGTCAAGAGCGCTTTGTACCTTTTTTCCACTTCCACAATACAAAATAATCTCCAAAAAGTGACCCCAAAGTATTTCCAATCGGTCGTTGAAAAAGTTGAAATCGCTTCTTTGCAACAGGCATACAGGACGTTGAACAAACGCATTATCCCTGGGGACACATGCTAACGGGTAAAATTCTAGTGATTTTTAAAAAAAAGGAACAGTGCCTTAAGTAATCTCACGGGATATGCTCAGGAAAAAGTGAAGACAATAGCTCCAACTTGGCAATTCGACTTTTTATTCAACTCCTTTTAACCCGTTACCTTTTTTAAACTTCGGTCTGTCTCTGTATGAAGTTTTGTCATAATTAGTTCACTGGTTTTTGGGTAACAGTGTAATAGAAACAACGGCCTCCCCCTGTATAGTGGCAATGTGATGGGTAGCGAACAGCTTGGCCTGTGGACATAATAACATAAAGGATGGACCTCGTGCGCGCCACTCCGCACACCTGCTTTCAAAAAAATTTGCCACAATCAGAATAGGGGCTACTTTAGCGAGTCTTCGTTTCGTGCGGCCTTTTTGTCAATCGATTAAACAGTACATAATAAATAACGAATTCAAGACGAGTTTCCACATTGGTACGCCCAAAGTCCGTGAGAGAGCGATAAGGTAATAATAATTGAGAGACATTTCGAATCAAGTGACGGGCTAATGATCACATATTGATTACTGGTAACAACAATTATTGTAGCCATAGCTATATTTTGTTCAAACTCAGTTTGATCGGTTGTGAGGTCAAAAATAAGATTAATTTGGCGTTGGTTCTCATTAATTTTGCTAATAGTATGTATATCTTCATACTAGATTCGTAATAATAATAAAAAGTAAATATATAAACAATCTGAGTTTAAAATACAACTAAATTTTAAATCACGAAATTTTAGAGAGTTGTAAAAATAAGTACAAGAAAAAGTACACATTACAAAATGTAAAGTCATGGTTATTTTGAATATTTCACAAATAATTTAAAAAAAATTACAGCACATGAGCGCTGCCTTATTTCATTTGATGCAGTATTTTTACCCCGCGGTGAGATGAGATACCCTCTCATGCTCATAGCATTTTCATTATAGTCCAAAAATTCGCGAGATAGTTTTATTCGTCGTGGTTGGTCATTGGCATTTCCTATACCTATTTATGTAAAATCTGGTCAAAATACAAACCCAATGAAATGAATAGAGCTTCACTATAAAAAAATCAAGAGACTCCAAAACAGACAGATATCTGAACGCACCTATAAATATATGACAACCAAGTGGCGCTTTTTTTTAATTTAAAAAAGACGCTAGAGATCGCACATAAATATTTCACGGGTTATTTGTTCAAGATCGAAAAACAGCAAATGCAGCCAGCCAAAAGCATTTCTTTTTATTACATAAACATACTAGTTATGGCAAATTAAAAATTCAGGTAAATAGGACAATATATTTTTTATAATAAGCGGACAACGGAGCAGATGGGTCTCCTATATGGTAAGAGAACACCGCCGCCCATGGACAACCGCGCCACACCCCGCGCATTGGTTCTGTTGCCGATTTTTACGCCACTTACGCGTCATTTTCAAGAGCCTCCGATATCTACACTCACTCTGCGAAACACAGTACAGATACTGTTTAACGCTGAGTATTCTGTGAGCTCGTGGTATCACTTCGGACGAGTCAGCCCAATTAGTAAGCAAATGCTTCAGCATGGCTCTCCTACGGTTACGACACTATTATGACACTCACCTAGCCACTGTCAAGTACTCCAATTACACAAGTACAATTATAATTTATAATAGTCCTAACCGGGATTCGAACCCGATACGTCTCGCTTCATGGTAGACTTATTAAACCATTTAGCTACGAGGTTCTCAAAACCTATCAGTAGTAGGTAATCTAGTAGATTAATTCTAGGAAATTTTATTCGTTTGATTGGAACAAACATCAAGTAGGTAGCGACATGATATGTTTTATCGTCGTAGTGAATCCATGCTAGATGCGTCACAGCCATGCTCATACATCATACGTTCGGTTATTAGCAAGTAGGTACATACTAGTAAAACACTAGTACTAGTTATCGAAACAGCAACGAGCTCGTGGCTGGATCAATATCGGCTGGCGTTTCGTCACGTCGCCTCGATGAGAAAAAAGAGGAGAAAAAATACATTACTTTTTAGGGGCCAGCCCTCCCTTCCCCACCGCACCCCATCTCATCCCTCGCCCATTCCGAGAGACCCTCCCACAAAAAACCAAGATGTGCTGACGTATTAAAAATACTTCGTAATAGTGCTTACTCTTTAACACTATGTAATTATTCGGTTATTTTTCGATTTAGATACCTATATGTTGTGTAGAAAAAGAAAACATTGAAAAGCTTACGATTTTTAACAGGAGAGATAAAATATATGTAATTTAATTTCAACTTTTTTTAATAACTACAGTTTGGTAAAATCAATAAAATATTGTCAATTTGCTGTGGTAATCCGTCGGGTGACTCATAAGTATTTCCTTTCATCACAATGGAATGTGTTTATTTATTTTTAGTCTGAAGTATTAGCGATAATTGATATGCGGCCGGCTTATGACAATTGACATCTATATGATTAGGCATATATCTATCATAATTAAACATATTTTTTTAAAGATTTACAACTAATCTATTAAGTACCTACCTTAAAAACACATTTTAAGCTGTAAATTTGAAACGAAATTTGTATGTTACGTCTTTATGACAAAATGTAGCAATCTCTATATATTCAATCATTATTATCAAGGTAACTAATACAATTAAACAAGAAATTTTAAACAATTTTTTTATCTGACTTCGTGTCTACTACGCTCCTATATTATCTATATACCAATATCAATGCGATTTTCGAAGCAACACGTGCGTTCTTTCCTGTACATTCACTATACTACCTTTCTTAGAATTATAAGAAAACTAGTTGATTTTTCAGCAGTTAAATACCTACGTATATGTAAAAGCCTTAGCGAGGCAGGCAGTCATTCCCAGCGAACGCATGTAACAGTTCCGAAATAAACCACGGGCAGTCTGGCTTCCGGCCAAGACAATATCAACTTTTATAAGTTTTCACTTATTAAACATTTCTACGTTCGTCTTACAAAAACGTTGAACTAGGATTGAGAAAATATTCCATTGATTCACATCAGATACAATAATCCCAACGGTTTTGGTCTTCGCAGTAAACGCAAGTATCTACAGTTGCCTGCAACACAGGTTCAAATGGCTGTGTGAAGAAAGAATTTCTGAAGATCTCTGCCCATATAAATACGATACATACTCTGGAGTGGCTAGAGAAGCGACGCTACTTATAAAAGATATAGGGTCAAAATATTTGACGATACTCCGGTCTTTGAGATAGTTACACAATTGTTTCTAATTGAATTTGAAATAAATGGCCATTTTGTCCAAGCAGTCGGAGCTAAACTTATTTGACTAAGTAGACGTGTCAAATGAAATGAATAAGAAATGAATTGTTAGTCGTGTCAATAATCAGAAGAACGTTCCGTTACATGCAGTGGGGTGACCCCGTGAAGGTCTATTGATGCTCAACGGAAACCCATCTCCATCACAAAGCGTTTTCGAACTTAAAATACATTGTAATTTAGAAAAAATATCAACATCTGGCCATTGTCTAGCTTTCGCGGGGGAGTCGCTGTCGAATAAAATAAATAAATAGCAAAATGTCGCCACCGCACGCGTCATTATTCAGCGATTGACAGCCACTTCCATGGCGCAGCCTGCTCCACGATACGCCTACTTGAGCCGCTTCGACGCGGACCGAGAGGCCTTGAAGCTTTCTACCAGGCGAAGTTCCCTCTCGGAGCCACTCTGCTTTGGATGCCGCACAGCTAGCGATCGGCTACTGCGAAATCATCAGCAACAACAGCGAAGTGAGCTTTTACGATTAGAGTCGATATCATCAAATTGCTTCGTAATTGCTACTAGCAACTAAATAATAATATGCACATAATACGTCGTTGTCGCTCGCACCGTCTAAGTGAAATCTTCTCACGCGCATGCTCCGTAGACAATAGAGTTGCAAATAAGTGCAATATCATTAAAAAAATAGTTTATCTATCACAAAGTACATTTCTCTGCGTACGTGATTCCATTGTTCCAATGGACTAATTAAAATAGACAGATTGTAGGTATAAATGACATCGCTCGAGCGATGCTGCTCAAGACATTACAAAACACGCGATAACTGTCCAAACATTTACTCTTCGGCGCCACGCCGTTAGCGTTCGCTACCGATGCCGAGTAAATATGACAAAATAATTAAAACTAATCAAAGACAGTTTACCTATTCAACTATGCTACTTACATAAATCAATTTTATTCACGAACTGTGGCCGCGGCTCATCTTAACGAATGAGTATGTAATATATATGTAATATAATTGGTAATGGTTCAGAAATTAGACGTATACATACCGTCTACTAAGCTTCATAAAATAAGTACTCAAATCAAGTAAAACAAATAGCAAAACCATAATATATACTGGAAAACGGCACTGTGAACTCCTACAACGATGTTGCTTGGAATTTGGACGTCCACAGCTTCAATTCTTAATGCTGAGGTAAAAGTTTGTAAACACATACCATAAAATATAAAATTCGATTTCTTGGCTGTTCTTCTAAGATCTTGATGTGTTCTGAAACCGTTTGTTACTATAGTTGGGAAGCGTTCTTATGTGGCTGTCTGGTTCGCGAGTCAAAGTTTTTTAAAGTATAATAATAGTACATAAGTGTCCTACATCTACAATTTCAGGGCAAAGTGCAGTTTTCCTGAACACACCTGTACAAAAGGTGAACCGGTATATAAACAAGCCTCAAAGTATCAAAATAAGTCGTTCCGAAACTGAAAAGTACCTAGACGCGTGTCGTTTTTGAAGGTCGGTGGCGAATCAAAGGTCATGAATATATTGGATATTCCTTTTGAATAGATGTGTCGAATAAAAAAGCGATTCATCAAAAGCTTCTGCTCATTCATCCGTCTTTTATATCGTTTAAATAAACATCGTTTTTGGGATGACATACAAAATGGTGCGCATCGAATGCTTAAGTTCTTTATAGAAACCATTTTCAGCGTGACAAAGAGTACTAATGAGTGGAGGACACCCACGCTACGTGACGCTGCGATTCTCCATTCACACTGAACAATGTTTGCGAAAGATTTAGGATTTTTTATACCTTTATTTTTTGTACTGTAGAATTACACAAACTCAATTTACCGAAGCACCTCTGAACTATTAAAAGGTAAGACTGTTTTACACTTAAAAATCTTTCTTCCATAATATAGTACTATTTCTGCCATTCTACTAGAAAAACGATCCTTGATAATAGAACAAATTGAAATTATATTACATACTTGGTGAATGCTAAATTAAAAACGCATTTATGAATCCTCATTTTAATATTGATTTCCACATTTTTTTTTTGGTTTCAACAGTATCCAAATAACTCATGAACTACTGTGGGGATGGCCTCGTTACTCTAATATATGTATCTTACATTCATTATTGAACCTTACTCAGTAATTAATTATCTCTAAGACAAAATTAAAAATATTTAAAATACATATTTATACAAATCAGTACATTTCTTATCACGTAAACATATAAAGAAATTAATAATTTAAATAAATATCAACTTTTAGGTGTGTAACGCAAAAATTTTTTAACCAGTACCAAACATTTTATAAAAATACATAATAGTAATAAAAGTGCTTGTAATATTCCTATAAATGCCTACTAAAAACAAAATTAAAATGCTCGGGCATTCGTACTTCCGCGCCAACAACATAATTATTCCTTTTCCCGCCAATAATTGTTGCCACTAATAAGGTAGTGGTGATATTTTGTTTTGGTAACACCTTTGTAGAGGTATGTCAAAATTGATGATTGGCTCTTGACGTATTGCTTTGACGGTTAAATGACATTAACACTTAACATTATTCGTTTTCGCATTTTTGCTGCAGTGACTTTCAAAAATTTTAAAATAAATATTAAAAGGTAAGAAATTGTGCAACTATCTTTCCTTACATACAACCGACGAAATATATTTATGATTATAATGTAAGTTACTTTAATTCGAAAAAATATGAATTTTGTATCATCATTATAGTCGTCAGTCAAAGTGGTGCTTCTTTCAGAAGAAATGGCTGCATCTGTAGTAGACACATACACTGATCCCAGCATGAGCTGGATGAGTGCTCCTCACAGCACAGGTACATCTATAATGGCCTGTGAATTTGATGGTGGAGTTGTGATTGGTGCCGACTCTCGAACAACAACAGGTGCCTACATTGCTAACAGAGTGACTGACAAGCTGACAAAAATTACTGATTACATTTATTGTTGCCGCTCCGGTTCAGCAGCAGATACTCAAGCCATTGCAGATATTGTTACTTATCATCTTAGTAAGTACCTACCGTTTTTTTAATCAATAAAGGTCTCACATACAGTGGTAGGAAATTAAAAACCCTTCACCTTACATGCAGAATATTTTCACGTTGCTTAAAATGAATGTCATCTGAATTGACAGTTCATAAAATTGCAAATTATGTTTATATTACAAGCTAATTAGGACAGCTTGTTATATCTAAAATTGCTATTTGGAAGTATTATTTAGATAAACATTCATAATTTAATTCCTAAATTCTATGAATTCTCCATAATTGTTGTAACCAATGTTGTGGAATATTAAATTGTTAGACTAATTTAGACATCAAAACATTTACACCAAAGTAAAATAGCAAACACTAAGTACTTGTGTTTTACTCTTAATGCATTTTCTACATTGTACCCAATCAAAAATACTCCAAGAGGCAGTTTAAAATTACATGCTTGTTAAACTATCCCGTGGTTTCAACCATACTATGACTTTATGGTTTCTTTGTTTTTTCACTTATTAATGTATTCTTTATGTACAAGCTAAAATAATTATGTTATTGTAAATGAAACAGGTATTAAATTTTACTTGTCTGTTTCAAGTGTGGTGTTAGACAACCTTATTACCTAAATAACACTTTAAATACAAAATTATCCTTTCAGTTTAAACCCGAGATTAAAGTATTCAGCAGCTATTATTACAATGTAACCAAAAACTCTTCTAACTGTCTAACATTAGTGCTTTTTATGACTCTCTTTATAGATTTTCATAAAATGGAGTTGGGTGAGCCTCCTCTAGTACAAACTGCAGCATCAATATTCCGTGAACTCTGTTACAACTACCGTGATTCACTTGTAGCTGGTATCCTTGTTGCTGGGTGGGATAAAAAGAATGGTGGTTAGTATAACATAAATTAAATTTTAAAAGAATAATTTATATTGTCCACATCAGCGCGTTTGGATGAGTCTCTGTGGAATTCTAAAAAAATTGAAAAATATTTACTTTTTATATGATTTAACAATCACTTGTAAGATGTTGTAATCTATTTACAACTGTTGACATCAAAAAATTTTACTTATACATATTGTAGTTGCTGTGACTTGACCAAGACTGACTGACTGACTGTGACTTGACATGAACGAGAATTTAATTTTTATCATTATCATTACAATTTTTAAAATTTAGTTTGAAATATTATAGGACAAATTTACTCAGTGCCTATTGGAGGTATGGTGCAAAGGCAGGCTGTGTCAATTGGTGGATCTGGATCTTCCTATGTCTATGGGTATGTCGATGCCAATTTCAAGCCCAAGATGACTAAAGAAGAGGCTGTTAAGTTTGTGACCCACACCCTGACCTTGGCTATGCTGAGGGATGGTTCTTCAGGTGGAGTTGTGAGGCTTGGAGTGATATCTGAAGCTGGTGTGGAAAGATCAGTTATTCTAGGAGATCAACTACCTAAATTCTATGAAGGTTAATTTTTAATAAAACATTTTTCTCATACAAGCTGCTTGTTTTTATAAAATTATTTACTTTTTACTACTAAATGAATTTAAACAATTATTTTTTATTGTATAGCGGACAACGCAGCAGGCGGGTCGTCTGTTAGGGATAAGAACACCGCCGCCCATGGACAACTGCGCCATAGTTTGCGTATTGGTTGTTAATAAATTTTAGTCCCTTTACCAGCTGGAACACTATTTGTAATATAAATAAATATTTTTACTGTCTGTGGTATTTCTTCCTGTCTATGAGCTCTGAATAAAGTCATGTGTAATCTCTTAATTATACAATCGTTGTGTCCGGCTTTTTACGCAGCGAAAAAAGGAAGCACTTATTGAAAAGATAACTGCGCATAAGCAGATATCTAGTGTGATTTTAGCTTTTACAGCAGACAGCTCATTTGGGATGTACTATGTGAGTGGCACAGAAATGTTGCCGTATTGTAGTTTTGAAAATGCGCTCACAAGTAAAAAAACAAAAGGGATTGCTTTATCACTTTACTAAAGATGCTCTCCTTATAATTAGCATAGGTGGCTGCTATTTAAATGAAAAATGAAATAATTTAAAAAGAAATATTTTAACGAATTTCAAGTTATAACACCTAATTCCTCCATAGTCTCCAGATCTCGCATCAACATTTGAATGGTCTGCTTCGTGCGAGGAAAGTAATCGGCCGTTTCGTCGTCTTCAAATGATGGATCCTGAGATTCCAATTCTGAAGAGTTCAATATTGGCATTATTGGATTTGATTGGTTTAAAATTATTACACTTTGGATTGAACATGCAAGAGTGAATTGAGATATAATCCATACAGACCGGCCACCTGCGCCTCGATGGAGTCGAGCCTCGAGTCGATCTGGGCTTGAGAGCGCTGCACGTGCCTGAGTAGCCTCTCGCGGCAGACGCTGTTTTCGATCGCCGCCTCAGGCTGCGGCGCCGCCACGCGACACTCTTGCTCTGATGCTCAAATTTATTTTTACTATTTACTTGACAAATCTATTTGTTAATGTTAAGCTATATATATATTCATGCTTTTTGGATTGATTGGTATACGTTATATTATTACATATATTGGTATAAATTAGTTTCCTATTATGCTTACCTTGTATAGATCTAGCCATTCTTTCCAACTCCGTCGTGCTAATAGGAAACTCTAGAGGCATTCCAGAAATCGCTCCAGATAGGTTTAGAAGCGCCTCTCGCTCGTCGTCGGCACCACTCTTGACTGGCAGATTCTCTTTGCCAATGTTATTTATGATAATGTTCAGATCTGAATATTCAGAGTTAAGCCTTTCCTGTGTGAAGTTCAGTTCAGTATTCTCCCAGTCTTTCGCCCACAAATACAGTTTCGGGTGGTTCTTCTTCCTAAAGTTAATAAAAAACAGTGATTAAAATGGGTGCATTGTAGTGGTTATAAAGATAATGGTGATGTGAGAAACTCACGTGGCGACATAGTACTTGACTCTCATGGCGTGGAGCGCGTCCTGTATCCTGATCAAGTTGCCGGACAGCTCGTGCGAGCGCCGCAGGAAGTCGCAGGGCTTGGCGCCCGGGAGCAGGCCCTCGAAAAGCCTGTCCTGGTCGTGAAGGAAGCGCTTTGAGCGGCGGCCGCGCCGCGGGTTCAGGCAGATGCTGCACGTGTACTTCTCGGGCACCTGCCAGCGTTTCATTCAGAGCGTAAAACTAAATTGGATCGGTTGAAGTGACCAAAGCGACGAGCACGCACCTCGGCCTCGGTACGAATGTTGTGGCAGAGGGCGTGCTGCCAGCAGAGGCACAGCTCGCACTGCACCATGAGGCCGTCCTCCTCGCGGAAGCCGCAGTGGCAATTGATTATCTCCTCGCGGCGCATGCGCTCGATCTTTATGCGCTCGCCGCCTGAAACAATTCACCGACCCATCAACTCGGCCGACGAGTCTACTGATACGTCCCCCTCAGATCTCAGCCCAACGAGAACATTTAATAGATCTTCTTAGAGATAATATAATGACAAAACGTACTCTCTGTATACATGTACATATCAGCTTGTTTCGCCTCTTCCGTGGACTCGGATGAGACGGCCGGGTTGGGGGTCCCCTTGTCCATAGTCTTAGAATCGGGCGTGGCCGATCCCGGGAAGCTGGACCTGGTCTCGAAGTCGGAGTTGTGCAGCCAATCCTCGTCCTCGCTGAACGCCAGCTTTGGCTTCAGCTCCACTTCCTCACTCTTGAAGCTGCTCGGCCTGGTGACTGTGTGAGTGGAAATGGACGCCTCAAAGTCCACAAAGTCCGCTACCTCCTTGTCGCCCGCCGAGCCCGGCTTGACGCTCGACTCGGGCCCCACCTCCTCCGAGGCGGACGTGGGTTCCGGCTCCGGCCTCCGGACTGGCAGCAGCACCTTGGGCCGCTTCACCGGTTTCGGCACCATAGCCTCCCGTGAGTTGGGCGAATCTTGCTTGTGGACGTCATCTGGAGCAACATCAACTCTCGACAAATTCAAGCGCAGCTCTGGCAGCGGCTTGCTCGCGTCTGGCGCCGTCTCCGCATGGTTCTTCTTGGGAGGTTTCGCTGCTTTGCCCTTCCTCGAGACTTTCTCGCCGGCAGGCCTCGCACGAGCGTACGCCAGCTCCAACACCTTCGGCGTCCTGCCCAACAGTTTCTTCAGCTCCCGGTGGTAGTGCTTCATGTGCATCTTCAGGAGGGTGTTGTTTCGGAAGTTTTTTAGACATCCCTCGGCGGGACATCTCAGTAGGTTGTCTATCACTTGGACTTTCAGAGAACCCACGAATACTGCGACAAGCAATTGTGTTTCATTAGTACTTTAGTGACTCAAGTAACACTAAACTATGTTGCAGACTCAACAGCATACGTACTAAAGCCATTTTCGATGGGAGGGTTCTGCGCGTCGGCGTCAGCGGATTTGTCGCTTTCAGCGGTCGGGTCGGCCGCCTCTCCTTCCTGACGCTGTAGGATGTACTGAAAAATGAAACATCTCTTTGACTAACATTTGATTGAATTCATGCTTTTACTTTTTTATTATGATTAAGTTACGTTGGGCTTCCTTATCTTCAGCCGCTTCTTGCCTTCCTTCTTAAGAGTCAGCTTCTTAGTGTTGATGAAGGGCGACACGTTAGAGATGGGGGGCGGTGCCTTGGCGGGCCCCGTCTGCGAGACCCAGCCCATTCGCCGCGATAGCTTCAAGTGAACGCTGAAGTCTAGCAGGGCGTATTCGTACGCCTTCAGTGCGCCGTCGCTTTGCTCCAGGTACATGCGCATCTCTTGCTTGGTGTGGAACCGCTTCTGGTCCGGACTGAAACGGAAAATCACCGAACATAAACTTCTACGTGAGCCTCTGTCGGATTAGCTTTACTTTCTGACCACTCAACTGCTTAAATCATTACTACACAAATAGCACCGCTACACCAACCTCTGTGCATTCTTTCTATACAAGATAAGTTTTCGAACCCTAGCCTTAGATCACTAATTGTTTTATTCTTTTTTTATAGTATAGTGGATAACGGAGCAGGAGGGTTTCCTTTATGGTAAGAGAACACCGCCGCCCTTGATTGTTCATGAACCTGTGTTACCGGCTTTTTACGCCGCTGAAGCGGGCTCTTTTAAGGGCCTCCGATACCCTCATTCACTCTGCGAAACACAGCACAAGTACCGTTTTACGCTGAGTATTCAGTGATTTGTATCTTCATTCATAGTAAGCTGTTATTATTTATACAACATACATATATAGCTACAACGTTTTTATTATATGTAAAATCACCTTACTAAAACGACGTCCCATTTTCCAGCGGATTGTCCCAAACTCCTTCGCACCATAATCTTCTTCCAGCCACTCGGCAACCTTTTATCTTCCACCTGGAATACAAAACATACATATAGCATACGGACGTGTTATACACTATTATAAACTGCACTGCACCACACAATGCGAATCGATTCATCAGAAAAGAGCGATAACTGACCAGCACGGAACGCCTCGGAAGCGCCGGCCTGTGGTGCGCGTCGCCGCGCGGCTCGTTCTCCGTCTCGTGCACCTGGCCCACCGGCTCACCGTTCGCCCAGCGGCAGCACCACTCGCCCGGCAGCAGGAAGCTCTCTGGCATCTCGTGCTGCAAACACAATTGCCTAAACAAATGGAGCCAGGAAAGCATATATAATGGAATGAACTGTTCCTGCCGCGCCGCTTGCTATTTCTACTCCAACTAGCTACACAAAGACAATACGTACCGGAGGCCTCTGCCGGTGTTGCGCAGCGAGCTCATGCGTCTTCTCCAGCATTTGCTTTCGCATCTCTTCCACCTGTCGCTTCATCTCTTCTAACTCATTCTTAACCTTCTCGACCTGCTTTTTAACTTTCTTCTCGTGTAAGAGCCTCAACTTTTTGTTTTTCTTCACCTTGGACGCGACTTTCTTTTGCTTCTCTTCAATTTTCACGCAAAAACTGGCCTGTTCGCCAACTGTCGGCTCTGGTTTGGCATCTTCCATCTCCGCTCCCATCTTAAGGTGTTCCTCCGCCTCGAAATCGATTTCCTCACCATTGGGATCCACTTGGATAACTTCGAGGTTCAACTCAGGCTCATGGCCAGCGAGCGAGTCGGCCTGGGCGCTCTCGTCCGCTTCATTCAATCCGCTTTCCAATTTACTGATTACTTCCTTCATTCTATCGATAACCGCTACATTTACGCTATCGTCGGGTTTATCGAATCTCTCTAGTGTGTCTTCTTCGTTAGAAACCTAAATTATTGTATAATTTAAAAGCATTGAAAAACTATTGATATTTTACATTCTAATTTAAAACTAGTTAAAAGTTAGTATAAAACTAGTTACACCTATTATGTTACACTACGTCTATGTACCAAAGTTACATATATCTTATAAGAAGCTACGTTACACCTAGCAGATAGCAGATGCTCACCGGGTAAGAACAGTTATTAGGATCGGAGTCGGATATATATGAAGCATCTATGTCTTTTGATTCAATCAAATCATCCATAGTTATTTCCTCCTGCACTATATTTCTATCGTCTTCAGATACTTCGTTTTCTTGTTTCATTTCTGCACCTATCTTTTCTTCTACAGTCCCGATGATTGCTGCAACTGCATCTATAAAAGTGAATTGTATACAAACAGGAGAAAAACTGGTGTCACCGATTAAAGTTACTTTAAAGCAATAAAATTGTCAATTTGTTAAATTTATTTATTTTAATTAATCAAAGGCAATTTTCTTTAAAAAGCAAACTAGTATATATGTAAACAGTAACTACCAGGTAATTCCTCTTTGGGTTCAACTTTAACTTTTTTCTTTATGCCCTTCTGTTCGGCATCGTCCAGCTTAACTTTCTTCTTCTTTTGGCCAATGTTAAATATTTCCTTGATATTCAGTTTTCTCTTCATTTCTCTCCTCTCGCTTTTGGATCCAAGGTAATCCCTGGTAGGGTCGAAGAGGTGCGTGTGGAAAGCCGGCGTTCCAAGTGGGCCTGACCCAGCAGTCACAGGAGAGAGAGCACAACTGTTACCCGATACAGAAGTGTCTACAGAAAGATTCTCAATAGGTTTACTATTAGCATCTTTCAACTTATGCAAGCGTGAAATGGAACACTGCCATTGGAACCCATCATCAAATATTATTTCATATTGGCCTACAATAAACAGTGATTTATAAAGTATTATAATTCTAAAATTAGTAAGCTTCATTCCATAAATATATTAATTGGCTAATGAGAAACATCACAAACTGGAATTCAGGGTATATAAAAACTCAAGAGAATTTCTCTTTTAATATAAAAATGCAGCTTTTAATTAATACATACAACCAAGTGGTTTACTTATTAACAATATTAAAATCAAATCTTTTCGATGAGACTATCATTATAAAGGAGATAAAGATTGAATTACAATTATATAGGTGAGTAATCCTATAATCACAACCCCACAGTATTACTCACCATCTCCTAAATCTTTTTTAATTGTTGCCATACACCTTTTGTTATCCCTCCATCGCGCTAAGCATCGCTCGCCTTCAAAAAAAGGTATCTTTTTTTTGTCGTCCATTTTATTATCGTCTCTGAATTGTGTATCGGAATTCTGTACATTAGCTTTAGGCGGCATTGTGGGCGTCGATACTTCAAGAGCACGGTTGGGATTATGGGGACGCAATCTTGTACTATTTACGCTTATCCATTCATCAGGCCTACATAAATAAGAATATTTAGAACGTTTATTTTCAGTTTAAAAGAAACAGTTTTGAATAGAAAAACAATAAAATGACATCTTACAATATGCTTAAAATATAATTGGAACGTAAATGAAACATGAACTTCTAAATACAAATTTAAAAAAAGAATTGTATTTTTATTTTTCTATTCATTTGGTAGTAATAAACTTGCTGTGTCTATTAAAAAAATAATGTTTTTGGTTTTCATGAAATATATCTCAATTCTTTAAACTTCTATTAAAATAAATTTTTTAAAAAAGAATTGTATTTGTTTATGCCCTTTTATTTGGTGATAGTAAACTTGTTTTATTCTATTAGAATAATCTTGTCTGTTGATTTTTATAAAATATATCTCAATTCTTTAAACTATTTTTTATATACTATTGGTGGCAAACGGGCAAGAGGCTCATTTAGGGCAAGCGCTCTTCCGCCCAGGACACCCTCAGCTGTTGCAGATCCGCAGGCGTGTTGCTGGCCTTTAAGGAAAGTGTAGTATTCTAAGTAGAGAAAATACAAATTCTAACATACTCATTTTATGTAATTTTGGTTTCTTTATATGATACTAGCCACATAATAAATTGGTTATCTAAATAATGTTTCAAATATTATTAATGACATTTTGGAAAATTTGTTGGTGAATGTGAAAAAGTGAAATGTTTGTAAATTCTTGATGTGTCTTTCACATGTAGTCGACTAAAATTAATATATTCAACATACAATATAAACAATACATACATGTTTGATGAATCATCGTAATGAACCAGAACTTCCAATTCATCGTAATCTACCTCAATAATAGTAGCACTGTGCCATTGACAACTGAAATCTTTTGCATCTACCTTACAACCAATTGACAATGCTACTGTACCTATAAAATTCATAAGTATACAAGTTTAATGTTGTAAAGTTTACAAATTCAAAGTGAAAATGCAAATAGAGTAACTTATCTGACCTGTCTCAGTGGTGCTTATCCTGTACTTTGACTGATCTTTTTCATAGCCTTTTGGTTCTACATTTACAATTAAATTCATAACACTATTGGCTGTGATAGGAATATCTTGAAATTTGTGTATTACATCTAAGGCTGTTATGCTTAAACCCAAATCCTCTGAAGATTCTAATTTATCTACATTTTTTATTAAAAGCTGCTCTTCCTCTATTAATTTTTTGATTGATTCTATATTTTCTGGTTCTGACTCCTTGCTGGTGTCTACTATAACACTATCTTCATGATCATCTTTAAATATGGCCTCAATTTGGGCTTCCAAATTGAATTTACTATCTTCCATTGTCCAAAAAAAAATGGAGGGTATTGCTCCTGAAAAATCATAACCATAAAAGCCTAGGAATATGAGCAGTATAAAAAATTACTTGTGACAGCAAAATAATAATAATTTTTATTGATTGGATTATATGTAACTACTAAAGCAAACAAAATATAGCTGTTTAAACTAAACTACAACTATTAAAAATATGTATAACTAAGAACCCATCTATCAAAGGTTTATGTAAAATATAAGTAGAATTATGACATTTCTGATAAGCTTCAAATCATTAATGATAGAAATGGCATACAATAAACATAAATGCACAGCAAGCAAATGCAGATTTAACCCATCCACACATTTCTACAATAAATCTTTCAACAGATACCTGACTTTAATATGTATTTTGAGTCTTGATATATTTGAAAATCACTTTTACAAAAGTGCCTTGAACACACATACAAAACATTTTCAATATTCGGATTTATGTGAGTTACTTTAATCCACGTATTGTATAGATCAGGATCTTTGGGAAACTTATGAAATGTGACTCCAATGTCTTCGTTTCTGGATGATGAGGAAGTACAACCTTCTATGCAACATTTTTTCCCTGCCATCCTACGTTACGTAAATATATTTAATAATTTATCTTTAAACAATAACCGCTGAGTAGATGATAAAAATAGTTTACCTTTAATTATATTGTTACTATTCTTTTTATTGCTTATGATGCTATTAAAAATCAACGATATTTGTATCACACACAAAATCTGCCAGCACTGTTGTGTTTAAAACTTTATGAATAACCTGCATCTAAATGTTTGATAATATTGTTATAATAAGTCCTTATTCTTTCTTTGTAGCATAAAAACTAAACAATGTTTTTATTTATTCTTATCTTTTTGGCTTCTGTTACTAGCAATCACATTTTGCCAGTGTTAGTATAATGGTATTTACATAACGACAAAGAATTCACTCATTGAAATGTTTGGTATAGTCTATGGAGTATAAAAATAGATTGTGTATAAAAACTAAAGAGATAAAGAGTTTTGTATACTATCTGTGAATACTGTACAGAAAAAAGTTATAACTGTAAATTACTCTTTCAAATAGAATATTTTCTTGTTTGATTAGCTGTCGTTATTTATGTAAATATCATCATACTGGCACTGGTAAAAGTTTGACAATCACAGATGCCACAAAATAAGAAGAAATAGATTATTGTCAATAGTCACATTGACAATACTATTGGTAACAGTATAAGAAATTAATTATTTAATTTAATGAATTACTAATTCGAGAAACTTTAGAAAGTGTAAGAATTTAGATTTCATTGTTTAGCATCTTGATTGAATTAAAATGGACATAGCGAAATCTTTATTTAGTTCGCGTGACCACGTCGGTTATGTTGGTCGAGAAGAACACGAACGTAAGATAAGTGCTGCTCTAGCAGATGATGACCCTGAAGATGTAATAGATTCTATCCATGGAATGAATGTAGTTGATGAACTTCTACCAGCACCAGGAGGGTCATTTTCGGCACTTACTGCTAGTATGTTGCCTCAAGACATTATGGCTAAACTTGCGCAACCTGAATCAGAAGGACAGGGTGGCCTTCCAGACTATAGGTTTGATGAATTCGGCTTCTGTGTGGAAGAAGAAGATGGACCAGAGCAGATTTCTAATAAATTACTTGCTTCTTCTTTTATAGAAGATGACCAACATCGTTTGCAGTGGGAATTTTTTAGCAAAGAAATAAGTTTTACTGAACATGAAAATAAAATAGAAAAAACAGACAAATTACAAAAAATGGTGAAAGATGGCATACCACACTCACTGAGACCACAAGTGTGGATGCATCTTTGTGGTGCTAACAAGAAACGAGTTACCACTGAAATTACATATCATGAAATTGTGAGAGCTTCAAGTGATGATGGGTTGGTCACAAGTAAACAAATTGAAAAGGATCTCGTGCAAATATTACCAAACAATGTTTGCTTTTCTCACCCTACAAGTACTGGTGTGCCTCGTTTAAGGAGAATTTTAAGAGCTCTTGCTTGGCTATACCCAGATATTGGTTATTGTCAAGGCACAGGAATGATTGCTGCATCACTTTTACTTTTAATAGAAGAAGAAGAAGCATTTTGGATAATGTGCACAACTGTTGAAGATCTTTTACCAGCTTCATATTATTCTTCTACTTTGATAGGTATACAGGCAGATCAAAAAGTTCTGAGAAGTCTTATATCATCCTATCTACCAGGAATTGATCAAGTTTTAAATGCTCATGACATTGAACTCTCTCTTATTACTATGCACTGGTTTTTAACTCTATATGCAAATGTTGTCCATATGAAAGTTTTATTAAGGATATGGGATCTTTTCTTTTTAGATGGTTCCATTATTCTTTTTAAGGTAACTCTTGCAATGTTGAAAATAAAAGAAAACCGATTTAATGAAATCTCAAATTCAGCTCAAATTTTTAATGCTTTATCTGATATCCCTGGTGAAATTGATGATGTGGATCTTTTAATTAATACTATTGATGAAGTTTGTGGGGACACTTTAAGCCCAGCACTAATAGAGACTCACAGGAGAAGACACCTAGCCTATTTAATGGCTGATCAAGGAGCCCTAGTTGGAAATCCAAGTGCTGTGCCAAATCTTCCAAAGCAACAACTACAAAGACGTCAAATTAAGAGGAGTAAATCAGTTATCCAAACAATTCTTTTTGGAGATGACACAAACAATGAAGATTCTGTATCCAAAAATGTTAAGCAAACTGAAATATTAGTAGATCTCAGAGAAGCTATATTACAAGTTGCTAGACATTTTCTTGCATTAGAGCCGCAATTGGCATCTGAAGTTCAGCTCACTGCTGATTATAGCATGCAAAGCCATGCTGCAGACAGGGAAAGATATGTTAATGTCTCTAAAAGTAAAAGAAGAAGAGCTAAAGCCTTATTAGACTTTGAAAGGAGAGATGGAGATGAGCTAGGTTTTAGGAAAAATGATGTCATAGAAGTCATAAGTTCACGAGATGAACATTGTTGGATAGGTGAGTTGAATGGTTTGAGAGGATGGTTTCCAGCAAGATTTGTAAAGTTGTTAGATGAAAAGGGGGTTAAATATAGCAGAGCTGGTGATGATTCGGTTACAGAAAAAGCAGCACACTTAGTTCGAGGAGTTCTTGCACCAGCCTTTAAAAGGGTATTGCTTCATGGTATTAAAAAACCAAGTTTCTTAGATGGTCCTTGTCATCCATGGTTATTTATTGAGGAGGCTTCGTCTAGAGAGGTTGAACGGGATTTCAATTCTGTTTACAGCCGTTTGGTATTGTGCAAGACATATAGACTAGATGAAGATGGAAAAGTTTTAACACCTGAAGAATTATTGTATAGATGTGTGCAAGCCATTAACTTATCCCATGATAATGCGCATGCGCAAATGGATGTGAAGTTGAGGACACTTATTTGTATGGGGTTAAATGAGGAAGCTTTACATTTATGGCTTGAAGTCTTATGTTCGTGTGTTGATGTTGTTCAGAAATGGTACCACCCATGGTCGTTTATCAATTCTCCAGGATGGGTACAAATTAAATGTGAACTAAGAATATTATCACAATTTGGCTTTAATTTAAATCCAGATTGGGAGCTGCCACTTAAAAAGGACACTCAAAATCAACCATTAAAAGAAGGAGTTAGAGATATGCTTGTGAAACATCATTTATTTTCATGGGATCTGTAGAATTTCTTGTACCATTTTCATGAATGATCTCAATCTTTCCTCTATATATATGAAATACTACATTATAACATGTCTAGCTTTGCTTTATCTTTTATTAGAGATGGTTATTATGCGCAGTGTTATAAATTTCCTATTTGAAATATTTAAGCTTTTATGTATTGTTCTTTCATTGTAAACTTTATTTATAATGTACAGAATAGTGGCTACTGTAAATTTTATTTGAAATTATGACTATCATAATAAATTGATTTAATAAATCAGTCTCTGTTTTTTTTTTAATATTATAAATGCGAAAGTTTGTAAATATGGATGGATGTATGTTTACTCTGTCACGCACAAACAACGAGTGGATTTTTTAATGAAACCAATATATCTGAATAACAGATAGGCTACATAAGAGATATTGTGTAAATTGTCAAAAATATGACTATTAAAAAAGTCCGCGACACTATATGAATATTATCTACATCTTATATGTAAGCTATTATAGCCAAAATGTTAAACCACCCAACAACCCGAGTGCGCGATACTACGGTGGGCTCCAGCGAGGCCGCTCAGCGTCTAAGTAATTCGTTGTTTTGCTTCATTCGTTCCTAAGAAATATTGTTGCTGTGGCTTCAGACAATAATAGTTCCTCTTTTATGTTAATGTAAGCACATCTTTTAGAACAAAATATACCGGTTGAGGTTTTTGATTATTTTTCTTGAAGCTGTGCGTATTACTGAACAGTTTGTAACTATATTGTAGAAGGCCTCGTAGCTAAATGGTTTTAACTTTTAAAAGCCCACCATAAACCCTGAGATATCGGATTTGAACCCTGTTCCGGCCAATTATTATTCAATTTATAATTTATTCGGTCTCTAGAAGGGCTTGACAGTAGCCGGGTGATTATCATAATATTCTCGCACCTGTGTGAGAACTATGCTAGCGTTTTATTTGTAAGTTAATATGTACGATGTTCTTGGCAGTTATTATTATTATTATTTTTTTTCAAATTATGCATGTATAAATTATGACAGATTCTGCCAAACTCGAGCAGGAAACATGCTTATGTTGATGAATAATGAATACTTACTAATTTTTGCAGTAAGCTTATGAAGAAATAGTCATTTTACTTTTTAGTAAGCTGTGCATCTTTGACAACATGCACATAAATTCTTAACCGACAGTTGGCTTTGACGTATGACTATTTTAAATGATATTAACGTTTTGATTGAGACTTTATTTCGATTCTCTTCGAATTGGGAAGTCAGACGTGCTTGTCCTCTTCGAGCTAAGGCCTTTAGGCGACTTGCACTTTTATTATAAAAATGGCATCAAAGGCAGAATTAGCTTGTGTTTACTCTTCTCTCATCCTTGTTGATGACGATGTTGCCGTAACTGTAAGTAACAATTTATCTATCGGAATTTAATTAAATATGGATTTTAAGGTTATACTCATGGATTAATCCATTCTAATCATCTGATTTCACATTAAAAACTATAAAAAACATGTTTTAGATATAATATTAAGATATTCATAAGTCATATTTTATTGTTATTTCATTACCAAAATGTTGTTTTAGGGTGAGAAAATTTCTACCATCTTAAAAGCAGCCAATGTTGACGTTGAGCCTTACTGGCCGGGTCTTTTCGCTAAAGCCCTCGAGGGTGTAAATGTTCGTGATTTGATCACAAACATTGGATCTGGTGTGGGAGCTGCACCAGCAGCTGGTAGTGCACCCGCCGCTGCTGCCGCCGCGCCTGCTGCTGAAGCCGCTAAAGAAGAGAAGAAAAAGGAAGAAGAACCAGAAGAGTCTGACGATGACATGGGTTTCGGTTCGTACATGTTTTATCATTGTTTGTGTTGATAATTGAAAGTTGTTTTTTATTAAGTATATTGTGTTTTAAAATCTACACAATTTTTAGTTCTTCTATGATGTCTTGCATGTATTAGCTTCAGAATAAGATGATTGAATATTTTCAACCTGAGAATTTAATAATTTTCATGTCTACATATGATAATAATTTTTTTTTCTAATGCCTTTTTTCTTGTTGCAGGTCTGTTTGACTAAAAAGCTTTATTTTCAAAGCTTATTCCATGAAGCTTAGGTATAAGAAAAATACAATAATTTTTATAAATAAATAAAAATTAATTATACTGTTTTTTTTTCAATTTAGTAGTACCTCTAATGTTAATTTTTCAGAAAATGTTTCTTTAGCTTTATTATCTTTAAGGATAAGTATTACTGTTTTTTTATGGTTAGTTTTTATAGATACATACAACAGTAAGTACCAACTACAGGGTTCATTTAGAAAATTTTAATCTAGAGGATACTTTTAATTATAAAAACAATTTGTTTACTTAATTTTTCATTAAATCAAACTACAATATATATATGTTTAACCCCACATTGCTCTCTGAACTCCTGAAAGTTTATTATAATCAGCAAGATGTCTCCAAACAATGCGGCTTAGTCTCCAATCCTTTACGATACCTCTAGGCCTAAAAGAGAAATGTATAGAATTGAGAAATAATTCTGTATATGTTAGACATTAAATTTCCATAAGGCTAGAGTAATTTATGATAAGTCCAATCCATGTCTGACTGCCTATTTATTAGTTTGAATGGTAAAAATTTGAAGCATTTGCATATTATGAATTGGTCAAAAGAATACATATATAAGTTGAATAATATTCAGAAGAACCTCTTTTTTTATCTGCTTATATTGTAGAAAAATAAAATACATATGGTTATGCAATGTCATAAAAAATGAATAATTCTATTGAGACAATAATTACCTTGAAGTAACTGCACATCTGTTATTAATATGAGATGGAGTAGCATTCAATTCAAATTTGTTTATCTCTTTATCAGCTATCTCTCTTATTTCTATAGGTAGCACAGTATTTCTCTTCATAGCATTAATTCTAGTTCTCTCCAGAAAATGTTCAGCATTTAGTCTTCTTCGTTTTACATCCCTGATCATCCATCGATTTGCCCATTTGTTTCTTATTTGTTGAAACTTTAAACATTTGCTATTTTTAATTTATAAATATTACAAAATCATGAACTTTATAATTTTGTCTTAAAGGTACAGATTAATACTAAAGAAATACGTACCCCGTAGCCAGGAATATCCTGTGATCTCCATACAAATTTATATAAACTCGATACACCACCAAGAATCATATTGCCTATTTAATTAATCAGTTAAGCTTTACGTTTATTTATCTTAGTTTTTAACCTATTAAAATGTCGACTAATTTTTATCGTATTCAAGTTTCGAACTTTTTTAACGGCTCTGAAATCTAGCCTTTTAGAGCCTATCTCATTTCTTTAGCAGTAAACATTACGTTTTACTGAATTATATCACTATTAAACCAAAAGGACATGAATGTCTTGAAGGAAATGCTGGCGAAAGTAACGAACGGTAATCACGTACCTCAGTCCTGAGGTTGCGACAAAGAAGTTGTACAACATGTGTCGTTAAACAAGAAAATAGTACGTTACGTTTCTCGAAAAGACGTACCTACCTACGTTTACTACACGGCACTCCTATAGCGATACCATTAAAATTCAGTAAAAAACCTTTATTATTAACATAACTCGTGGAAGATAAAAGCTGAAGCATATGCACAAATTAGGCCGGCTCGTCCGAAGATTCGGCTCGCACGGGCTCACAGAATACTCAGGGTGAAACGGTACTTTTACTGTGTTTCGCTGAGTGAGTGAGGATATCGGAGGCCCTAAAATTGCCGCCTAAGTGGCGTAAAAAGCCGGCAACACAATCAATGCGCGGTTGTTCATGGGCGGCGGTGTTTTCTTACCATTTAGGAGACCCACTTGCTCCGTTGTTCGCTATACTATAAAAAAATAACAGACAGTAAACGAAACGTGAAGTAAGGTAGACTTTGTTAATAATTTAGTATATTAAGTCAAGTTTCATATTCTATCAATTATACTTCACGCCGTAAAAAAAAACAATAATAAACGTAGTTCAATAATTAATTAATCTAATCAATCAGAATAATGTTGTTACTTATATGATGGATCCGGCATCTTATCCGGCTAAAATATATTATACCAACAGCGGATTTTATTGGACTTTCGTAGATGTGGTCACAGATCCCATGGGATCTTCAAGCGAAAAGTTTTATTGTGTCAGTAGTATTGTTCACAGATTATAGAATATACACAAAGCAACAAAAAAATTCCTATAAATTTTTGATTTATTTTAATCACTTTAAATTTGTTAAAGCGATACATTACAAGTTTATAAGAAGTACAAATCTGATTAAGATGAGTAAAAAGAGAAATTCTCAAACTAGAACTAATTATTTAAATTCAATACAAATTAAAAAGCACAAAAGTACAGATTTACAGAAACCGACATATTTACATATTTTATTAGAAGAGTGTGGATTATGTTTAAATTTACCACCCGCTAAATGTATAACAGCACTGGAAACTATTCATATCATACGAAATATTAGGAAAAGTCTACAAGAACACCCAGATTATCCGTGCAATGTATCTGAATTTTTCACGGACTTCGAAGAAAGTTGTAAGGATTTGAATACATTTAAACATTACCTATATCCAAACATTGTAAGATCGACATCCGAAAATAATGATTGTCATGTAAATGATAGTATTATAAAAATTCTCCTAAATATACCTATTCTTCAAACTAAATTAATAGATTATATATTTGAAAAAGCAATAGATTTGGCTGCTGATTCCAATTGTGGGACCTGGATACAAATGATATTAAAATGTTTTTCAACATTGAATAATTTGTTAGATACAGAGAAAATGTCTACTAACCTTATAAATTTATTAGATATAGCATCCGAAAAAATTGTCCGTCTTGAAATAATTAATTCAATCCCTGACATAATTGGAGACCAAGAGCATGACAATATTGCTAATGAAATGAGCAGGATTATATCGGAAGATCATGAGTTAATTCCTGCCATTTTAGATTGTTTGTCATACCTCTGCTTAACAGAAGAACAATATGAAAAGTTGCAGAAGAAAACTTTAAACATTTTAATGAGTTCATCTAAATATAGTTACTTTCCAAATTTTGTGAAATTCCTTCTTATGCCTGGCCGTATGACTGATACTAAATACTTGGAAGTAATAAATGGCTTAAGGGCCTCACTGAGCTGGCCTATGTCTATAGACAAACCTCAAGATATTGCATCGAGTCAGGTTCTCACAGCAAATGCTATTAGGAAATCTATGGTTTCTTCAAAATGCATTAGTAATGCTTGGTATAAAGTAATTTCCAACAAACACAGTGACAATCAGAAAGCCATTGATTTTATTATTATGTTAATTCTTTATTCCACTTCAGAAGAAAAACAAAAACAAGTTGAAAATATATTTATTAAACAGACAAAACTAAACATTTTGAAAGAAGATTTATTTAATGAAGCATTTGATAAGTTTAAGGCAATAATAGAAGTCAACTTCAGATCTCTAATAAATCTCACAAATTGTCTCTTAAAAACTAAATCAAATTTGATAATTCAAGCCCTTGCTGCACACATTTACATACTAATGTTTACAAAACTTGAGGAATGCCATCAGACCATTGTTGCAGAGTTACTTCAACTTGCCCTAGATTCAAAGCATAGTGTAATGAATGTTTTAACGATATTAAACAAAATTGCAATGAAAGATATATCTATCCTCAAACCACAGAGTTTACAAATGCTAATGCTGTTTGATAGATTGGAAGATATGAACTTGATGGAAATAAGAGCTACAATGAATTTGTTGTGTTGCCTTTCATATACTATTGCAAATTCTGTGATAAGAGATGACGTTCACATGATTATAAGAAAAGAATTGAGTAGCTCAAGTCCTGCAATTAAGATACAGGGTATAATATCTGGAATACAAGCTATAAAATATCTAATGGCTGAAAAAAGTAATAATGAACAAATTCAGGATGGTAACAGTTCTTGTTCTATTGACCATTTTAAGGATGGCGATCTAAAAGAGGCAGCTCAAATAATAGAGCTAATTAGTAGGAGTACTCGGCAGTTCCCAGATATGATTGTATTTTATTATGATGAACTTTCTAAAGTAATCCAGCCTTGTAATGACATGAATCAATATTTTTTACGCTGGCTTACTGACACTATTACTAATGATTTACAGCAAAATTTCATGGTTGAAGATTTTAAACCTCAAAATGTTGGTAACATTAAATTGAAGATGCAGCATTGTCTAAACAGTGATAGTGAAATAGATGATAAAATTGCCATAAATATTGGTGGACTAACAGTCAAGAAAAAAGAAGATGTAAACATCAGTATTTTGTCTCCTCTGTTTCACCTTGTTCAAATGTTACATTCAAGGCAACATAATGGGTCTTTATCTAGTATAGATGCACTGTTGGGATGTCCAATTGTTATGCCATGCCTTGATGTTGACACAATTAAAGACATGGATTCCGATGATATCTGCCTTATACTTGACAGTCTCATTCATTGTGTAAATTGGATGCGGGAATTAATTAATGCCTTCACATCTCAAACTGATTCCTCGTTAGAAACTAAACTTTTCAATAGAATTACACAAGTGCAGCAGTTGGAAAACTTAATAGGTAAAATTATAATAATTTCTAATATATCCTACAAAGTCCCAACAAATTCTGAATATCTATCAAAGAAGATCACAATATCTCAAAGCACTAAACAAAAACAAATAAGCCATGACGACTCACTTCTCCCTGAAACTATCAGAACACAAGGGCCTCAAAATAATAGTATTTTGCAAAGAAATAAATTTGATTTATTCAATATTATAAAATTTAGACCGCTATCCTTAAGTATTAGCGATTTATTAAAATATGATTTATGCGAAAATGATGAATTAAGTGACAATGAACTGAAATTGACGATTGAAAGCTTTAAGTATATTTTGAAAAATATATGTTCTCTAATTCAACCTGTACTAGTTTTTAGAATTACACAGAAATCCCATCTACCTAATGCTAAGGAAGATGTAATAGCATACAATGCAAATGAAGCCGAGCAGTGTGCGAGATGTGTAAACAGCTTCTTGCCCAACGTAATGCTTCTCTTAAAATCATTCACTTCCTTCTTAGACAAGAACAATATTCAGAGAAGCGCAGATAACATGAACGACTTTGTTAATAATACTAAAACATTGGACTATATTGTTTCGTTAGAATATATTTATAATTTATGTTCTATGTATCTGAAATGGATTGGGTTTCATAACAATAATAATATTAGTTTGTTAAAGACATCTTTACGTAGTTTAGCCTGTTTGGGAGACAGCGGTGATGTAATATCTTTGGGAGATTTATTAGTGGCTGTAGCAAAACGTCTACAGGAACACATAAAGTATTGCTTTCAACTTTCTATTGCTGTTGCTTTATTGGAATTTTTAAAATCACTACAGAGATTTTCTACCAGACGTGAGGTTTCGGAGATTTTAAGAGACACAGCTAAACAATTTCTTTCCGAACAATGGAAGTCAGCAGATGGTGCGCTTGAGAAAGGATTGAAATATAATCAGAGTATTGATGTCTTTGCAAAAGAGTTTTTAATTAACAATGAAATTGTCGAACTAAAAAATATTTCTGTGTGTTTAGTCAATGATATAGAAGCATTAAAAAGTCGCAATAACACATTAAGTTCCTTCAAAAGCATAAACAAATCAAATTTTCCTATTTTATTTAAACATCTAGGCACAGCTGTTAATGAAATTGCAAAAAGATGCATTCATCGCGGAATTACAAATTCGGAACATATACAGCTGTGGAAAAATGTAACGCTCGTTCTTAAATGTATGACTGATGTGTCTAAAAGTCTAGACAGCAGGAATAATTTGTCAGCTTTTTTAAAAAAATCGTTACCTTTAATCAAACTCTTTCTAAGTCACGGGATGCCAATTATAGAACTGCAGTTTAAAAGTGAAACGCACGAAGTCTTGGAAGTACTTAAAACTCTTCAGCAAACAACAAGATTTTTGCAATCTCTTTGTTGTCATTCTAGACTGAAAAAAGACAATGTTCTGATGAGCAAGGTTCCCTATATGAGGCAATTGTTAGAAATACTAATATATAAAGTAAAGGCGGCCCTAACTGCTAACAATTGTTCAGAAGCTTTCTGGATGGGTAATCTCAAAAATAAGAACATACACGGAGAAGTGATCACGTCGCAGGAAAGTTTGGACGAAGAGTCTGTTGAAGATTGTGATGACCAATTACCAGATGATGACGATACTGATGATTCTGATAGTGAATTGTTAAACCCAGATGCAAAAAGTCTAAGTGATATTGTATAAGTTCTTGATAAATATATGAAATAAGTAAAGTTGTGTTTTTTAATACTATTTTCCTTTTGTGGCCAACCTGTAAGTCCTATTCCTTACGCCCGTTTTTTGGAGGTACCTAAGTCGACGTTGGGAAATACCTCTGCACTCTGCAGGCAGCCGTTTCTTTAGCTTAACAACCAAACTCTAAACACTGTATCCAAGCATTAATTAGGGAGCTACAATGCTACAGCAGGTCATACTTTACATAACAGATTTTTATCGTAAAACAGGAAAAGAGAGCCTGCGGGTCTATATTATTGTTAAAAGTCCCTTTAGGAATGGGTACCTACCACGGGACTATTGAGGCCACAGTAAAAGATGGTTTATTTTGTTATATTATATCAGCAATTAATACACGATGATTATTAAAATAGTAGCCTGTAGGTTGGCGTCTATTTTGAACGGACGTCTCTAAGTAACTGTTTTAACTAAGCCGGGGCAATAGTGTAGGCAACGGAAGCAGGTAACAAAACCCTCATTGTTTTGTACTACCGTGTATCACTAAAGGCCTCAATATCAATAGCTAACGTTCTACAAGCCGCGCTTTGGTTGTTTCTGGATTTTTACGGCGCTTAAGAGGTCTAATTTCAAGTGCCTCAGATATCCTCACTTACTCGGCGATACACGGTACTGTTGTTGTACTGTTTCAAACTGGTATTTTGTGAGCCCGTGTTAGGACTTCGGACGAGCCGGCCCAGTTAGTGCGTCAGTATGGCTCTCCCAGGGGTAAAATAATGTTAAGACACTCGCCGAGCACTGTAGTCCTCCCAACGACCGAATACATTTTATTGAAATCGAGGAATGAATCCGTTAACCTTGTCTTTACGATAGTTCAAAACCGTTAGGGCATGAGGCTCCGTACCCGTACTGGATACTGAAAGATTTAAAGTATAGCGGACAACGGAGTATTGGTTGTGTCGACGGCTTTTTACTCCACTCAAGTGGCATTTATAAGGGCCTCCCATATCCTCACTCACTCAGCGGAACACAGTACAAGTACCGTTTCACGTTGGGTATTCTGTGAGCCTTTTGGAACACTTCGGACAAGCCGGCCCAATTATGTGTTAACAGTATCTTTAAAAATATCTCTAAAATTGTTCCACCGTTTTACTGGTTTTTCATAGCTCTAGGAAATATGAATCCTTAACGAAGAGTTAAGGAGTTTTTCTACTGAATATTAAATTTTAAGTAAAATAAATAAGAACTTATAATACTTACACTTATCTATATATAAGTATAAAAGAAAGTCGTGTTAGTTACTCCACTTATAACTCAAGAACGGCTGAACCGATTTAGCTGTAAATTGGCAGGGAGGTAGTTTAGAGCCAGGAGAATGACATAGGATACTTTTTATCCCATTTCCCCACCATTTATTTTATTGTTCAATATTCGCCACTTATTTCTAAAACGTTCAAGACATATTGCAACGTTGAATACTGCAATTCAGTTAAGTCCATAAAATATATTTGCAAATATGTCACAAAGGTAGTGATATGGCGGTTTTTGGATTACAATCCTCGAATACCAACGATGAAATTTCACGTCGTTATGTGAACTGTAATGAAGCGATTTGGCGTATATTCCCATTTCCCATTCACGAACGTCATCCTACTGTTACG